>BQNB010121944.1:0-20370 GCA_026074375.1 Tanacetum coccineum
GAATGTTTTGCATGTTCTTAATATAAGGAAAAATTTGGTTTCTAGTAGTGTTTTGAATAATTATGGTTATAAACAAGTGATTGAATCTATAATTTTATTTTATCCAAACATGGTGCATTTATTAGTTTTGGTTATCTAAGTAATCATATGTTCAGGCTTAATATTGTCAACGATAATATTGGTTTAGTCTTCATGTCAACCTTTAAACTGAATGATTCAATCCTATGGCATGCTAGACTGGGATATGTCCACTTTAAGAGGAGGCAAGATATGTCAAAGGATGGTTTAATCCAAGCTTTTGACATGGACACTAAAAAATGTAAGACTTGCATGCTGACCAAAATAACTAAGAAATCATTTCAAAATGTAAAACGTGAAACTAAAGTTTTGGAGCTGATCCACAGTGATATGTGTGATTTACATGCTACTCCCTCATTAGGGAATAAAAAATACTTTGTGACATTTATTAATGATGCTTCAAGGTTTTGTTATGTTTATTTATTACATTTAAAGGATGAAGCATTAGATAAATTCAAAGTATTCAAAACTGAAGTTGAATTACAACAAGGGTCCCTGATCAAAAGATTCAAGAATGATAGGGGAGGTGAGTACATAGATACTTTGTATTTTCAGTCTGTTGGTATTATACATGAAACGACTGCCCCCTATACTCTACAACAAAATGGTATATCTGAAAGGAAAAATAGGGTACTGAAAGAAATGGTTAATTCCATGTTGTCCTACTCAGGACTGAGTCAAGGTTATCAGGGTGGATTTATGTTAACAATTTGATTTTTATTAAATAGGGTTCCCAACAAAAGGGACAAGATAACCCATTATAAACTCTGGACTAAAAGGAAACCAAACCTAAACTACCTCAGGGTTTAGGGTTGTAGGGCAGTTGTAAGACTCTCTGATCCAAAACTAAAAAATTTGGGTGAAAGAGGCATTGAATGCATCTTTGTTGGATATGTTGAGCATTCCAAGGCTTTTAGGTTCTTTGTTATTGAACCTAATGAATTAGTTTCAATTGACTCTATAATTGAATCAAAGGATGTTATCTTTGATGAGAATAGATTATCATCAGTCCCTAGACCAAGTCAGAGGTTCCTGATAAATGGAACTAAAGACATTGGTGGTTCAGTGGTCCCTGAAGAGGTCACTGAAGAGGTTGTTCAGCAACGTAAACCTTAGTGTGATAACCGGTGATTTTTCCTAGGTCATAGTATCCCAAAATACTATGACTTCATATTTTCATATTACTATCTCCTCGAATTTCTATAAAACAATTTAGATTTTGACTTTTGTTGACTTTACGGTACGTAAAGCAGCTACGGTGTAACCGGCTGTCAACCAATGATTTTCTACTATAATAAGTCATATTTATTTCAAAGCTCACTTTCTAAACACTCACGTTTGTATTGGTCACTTATGTAACATTTGCCAATTTTCCAGTCTCGTAATGTTCTATTTAGTCCTTTGATTTCTTTTGACTTTTACTGTTTAGTCAAAACAGTAACCGTGTTAACGGTAGTCAGTTTATTATCTATTTGATCAATAGTTCAGTTATTCCCTTTAATTATCTTATTGTGGATGAGTATTTATTTTGATCAATTTTCGGGAAGTTGTCCCGCAAACGGCTTTAAATGTCAAACAACGCGTTTCGGCATGGCTCATCAATGTCCATAACAAATCTAAAACAATTTAACTATAAAACCTATAGTGTAAATATTCAAAGTTTAAGTAAATATATTTTTACATTCATTAAACAACACAAGAACTTTCGGGCCACGTTTTAAAATAACGAACTAGGAACGATAAGATAACCCAACACAAAACGAAGCAACCGGATACCACCAAGGCCGGCTACCACAAAGAGACCACAAGGCACGTTGTTAGCAAGTGTGTCTCCTCATGGTACTACCTTATCACCTTTTCTTTATTTTCAAAACACATAGTTACCAAACCATAAAAATCAAAAGCTCTCTTTCTCTCCTCTTGCTAGTCCAAACCCACACACCTACATGAATCATACATTTTTCCATTTTGGTTCAAGAACATGAAGGTTTAAACGTTTCCGGTTTGATTCTAATAGTCGTGGGTACATAAAAACAATGTTTGGGTTGTTGGTTTTGTGTCGATCTCGTCTACAAAACCCTCTTTGTAAGTCATCATTCTTTTTTTTAAAAATATACTTTTAGTAGCCTAATGATGCATAGATGATAGTTGCACGGTGCATTTTCTCAAAATCAAAAACTAAAACTTTCGAAAAACTAAATAAGGGTGCGTTTGGGTCGAACAAAAAGGAAAAGGGAAAACAAGGATTTGTCTTTTTAATGTAGTGGTTGTATTGGTGAAATAATATTATTTACATAATATAGATTATAGCTTATTTGTCTTATTAATAAGCTTTGGTAAGCTTATTTTGGGCTTAATTGGTTCGAAACATTAAAAAAGAATCAAAGGAAAGTAATTTTGGTCATTTACCACTTTTATCATTTTTTAGCTTATTTTCATAGCTTATTTAGAGAACAAAAAGTATTTCGTAGCTTAACAACTTACTAATAAACTTATATAGCTTATTTTGGGCTTATACTATATTCGGCCCAACGAGGACAAATAAGCCGCGGCTTATTTGTGCCTTGTGTGGCCTTAGCTTATTTTTTAACTTATTAATAATGCTTATCTTAGTCAGAAAATATCGGTTAAAGAGGTTGAATAGCTAGTTTTAGTCATTGGGCCGGAATGTCCATAATGAGTCCATTAAGCTCGCAGCTTATGGCTTATTTGGTTACACGGCTTATTTCGTTGACTTGCTACTTAGCTTATTGGACTTTGTTATTTTTGATTTATTGATATTATTGAATTTTACGTTATTGGGCTAACTAGTAAACTTATTTCTAGGCCTATTATAGACTAAATACTAAAACTAACGATTTTAAACTAATATTGGGCCTTAAGGCCCAATAAGTGAAAACTAGTCAACTTGAACGTTTAAAACGGATTTTTGATATACTTATATCTATAGAAGCTCAAAATAGTTTAAATAGTCATTTAGGAACGTGCTTGGTAAGAATTTGGTCGAAAACGTGAATTTTGGCATTTTGTCGAAATTGGGTTTATTTGGGAAAAGTGTTTGAAAAAAAATGAGGTCTAAGACCATGGAAAACGTTTTATAAACGAACGGGTCATATCGAAATTTTATAAAAATATTATACTTAGAATATAGTATAATATTTTTACTAAAAACTACTTTCTTAGAAATCCGACAAAAAAACGAAATAATAAAATATTATTATTTTAATAAATCGACTAAAAGACGAAAAATATATTTTATAATTTTATAAATTTTAAAACTTCTCTAAATTGTTTTATGTAATTAAAACGCATCATTTCTTATAATCAATACAATTAAACTTGGTAACTTGAGCTTACCGGGTAAATTACGAGAACATATTTCTTAATATCTATTATCTAAGTCTTGTTATTTTACTTGTCTATTTTTCTTAAATAGTATAGTATACAAAATCTAATATACATACTTTGGCATGTCTTCTCTGAGTCTAAATCACCAACCATCACACAACCACTACTACTAAAAGCAGTAATACGAAACGTTTTCAAAACTCCTATGCATCAATTTTAACAGGGTCGTCTCGTGGTTTTCGGTGGCCCTAGGCAATAGCAACAAAGAGGCCCCATTACATTTGTAAATTAAAGAGAAGTTGAACATAATCTTATATTATATGGCTCATATATGTTTAATATTATAGGTACTTATATGCAAAACTAATAAAAATGAGGCCCCGTTTAAGTGGAGGCCCTGTGCGACTGCACCTCTTGCACACCTTTCCGAGACCCCTCTGAATTTTAAGTACACATTTCAAACATAATTTTAAGTCAAACGAATTGCTAGGTCGTGCCACGAAGCCATTGTACGCCGTTGTTTGACTATCACAATATCAGCTACTTATCATTTTTGTCAAGGTGAGTTCTCGTAGCCTTATTTTTTAAACTCTTTTCCATTGGGGGAAAATGATACTCAAATCTATTTCTAACTGCTTTTACTACTGTGCAAAACCTCTTATTCTTTGGACAATGTTATGTGCCTATGATTGCGTGTATGAATGTTATGTGAATACTATGTGACTGTTATGCAAATACTATAAAATCTATTTATGCAAAGTACCAAATGGACTTTTGCTCAACTCAGCCGACTGTGTAGCTCCAGCTGATAGGCGATAGGTGATGTGCAAAGAACAACGCGTAGGGCCGGTATTGATATGTGATTAGGTTTAGATTGTTAGGATATGAGGTGTTGTTATGTTGGAAATTTATTATTACTACTGCATGCATTCTGCTTTCATAATGCACAATTGTCCACCACTTAAATTCTGGCACAACAAGTGGGTTTACTTCTAAACCTACGAGCTCACCAACTTTATGTTAAACTTTTCGAGTATCATTTTTAGGTGATTAGCATTTTAAAATGAAGGTAATGGGATTCAAGATTTATCATTGACTAAGACGTTTTCTAAAGACATATGTTTATCTCACTTTCAAGACCGTATTCAATGTAACAATGTAAACTAAATTCCTTGTAACGAATCATGGTACATCTTGTATCTTGTGCAAAGAAATCAAAATGTCATACCTCGTGTTTCCGCTCTTAGCGGGGTGTGACACTGAGCTTAGAAAAGGCAAAAGGAATAGGACTCCAAAGAACTTTGGACCTGAATTTCAATTATACTTAATTGAAGGAACTAGGGATGAGGTCTTTGACCAACACTCCTATTGCTTTATTGTTGAGGATGATCCCAAAACATTTGATGAAGCAATGAAGTCCCAGGATGTTGCTTTCTGGAAAGAAGCAATCAATGATGAGATGGATTCCATCATGGACAACAACACTTGGGTGTTGGTTGATCTACCTTCAGGTTGCAAACCTCTTGGTTGCAAATGGATCTTTAAAAGAAAACTGAAGGTAGATGGAACTATTAAAAAGTTCAAGGCAAGGCTGGTCATTCAGGGCTTTAAACAAAAGTCAGGGATAGACTACTTTGATACTTATGCTCCAGTGGTACGTATTAGTACCATAAGACTACTGATTGCTATGGCATCAATTCAAAATCTAATTATTCATCAGATGGATGTGAAGACAGCTTTCTTGAATGGTGAACTGGAAGAGGAGGTTTATATGAACCAACCTCAAGGCTTCATCATGCCTGGCAATGAAAACAAGGTGTGTAAACTGATTAAGACTCTATATGGACTAAAGCAGGCACCTAAGCAATGGCATTAAAAGTTTGATGAAGTGGTTTTGTCTAATGGTTATTTACTTAACCAAGCTAACAAATGTGTATATAGAAAATTTGATGAAACTAGTAAAGGAGTCATCATTTGCCTATATGTTGATGACATGCTGATCTTTGGCATTGACCAAGTTTAGGTTGACCTGACAAAGGAATTTTTGTCATCAAGGTTCTCTATGAAGGACATGGGGGAGGCTGATGTTATCCTTGTTATAAGGATTAAACATGAAAGTAATGGAATAGTAAATTCTTAGTCTCATTATATTAAGAAAGTACTGAAGAAATTTAATTACTTTGATAACACTCTAGTTAGTACGCCTATGGATACAAGTGAGAAGCTGATGCCTAATAATGGTCAGACCGTATCTCAACTTGAGTATTCTAGGGTGATTGGCTGCTTAATGTATGTCATGACTTGTACAAGGCCTGACATTGCATTTGTTGTGGGTAACTGAGCAGGTATACTAGTAATCCTAGTACTCAGCACTGGCAATCAATTCAGAGGGTAGTGAAGTACTTGAAGAAAACCATGGACTATAGATTGACATATACTGGTTATCCTTTAGTGTTGGAAGGTTACAGTGATGCAAGCTAGATCAGCAACACTAAAGACAATTCAACTACAAGTGGTTCGGTATTCTCGCTTGGTGGTAGTGCAATTTCTTGGGCTTCCAAGAAATAAACTTGTATCACTGGTTCTATGATGAAATCTGTAACACCCCCAAAAATACAACAATGCAGCGGAATACCACATTGGGTGCTACTTCATAATACATAGCGCTAGATACAAGAGAACGACCTCTAAATGTGTCGTTTGTAAAACAATCTCGTTGATTTAATCAAAATCTTGAATTAAATATACAATTGTCCCATTATTGCATCACAATGAAAAGCTTCACTTAGGTATTAGGCATAACATGATTCGTGAGCTGATCACGAATGGGGTGGTATCTATAGAGTTTGTGAGGTCTCAACAAAACTTAGATGATCACTTGATGAAGGGACTGCCTAGAGACTTGGTTATAAAGTCTGCCGAAGGGATGAGATTAAAAGTCCCACAAAGGTCCTCGTGATTGCTTAGGACACCAACTCCCTATCGAGGATACTTGTATGCCTGGAGTTTATGTGGAAAGCTGAACGTTTAGTGGACTGAAGCACATGTATTTACATATCATCCCAAGAATGTGCTTGGAACCTGCTGATAAAGAAGGGTGAAGTTGTTAACTTATGAATGGTTAATTTCTTTAAAAATGTGCTTAGCAGGAGCATGAATAAAGAGAAACCACCTATGTAAATGTTGAGGTTTTTCCATTTCAGAGAGCATTGACTTTGGCTCTTACAACATTTATGAATTTGGATATGGACACATGGCTTGTATAGTGTCAGGAGTTTCTAAGTGTTTGAAAACTTATGTGTATCTTATCTTTAGGTATTCAAATGGGTTGAAGGGTTTAATTCTTATAACACCCTGATTCTTGAATATTTGAATGTGTAATTTACTAAGATGAAAATTCAATCCTAAGGATATTTTCATTTATGCACTTGTTTGTTTAATGTTTAATTATCTTGCAAAGGAATTTTACTAAATTGGGGAAGATTGTTAGAAATTTAGTTCAATTGTGGGTTCAGTTCATACCGGGTAATAGGACTGGAGGTACGGAGTATACTCCCATAGGTCACTGAACACCCTGACTCTGATAATGGTAAAATGGAATTCAGGTCGCTGATGAAGTTTAGTGAGTTCACTCGCTGAATGGTATTCATCAGTCTGATGGCTTCAGCTTTGTACTCACTGAGTAGTAAGTTGAAGGACACCATCAGGTTGTAATCCATCAGAGGAAGTATCCTCAGTGGGTTAACTCATCAGTGGGTTTCTTCAGTTTAAACCTTCAGCGGGTATGCTCATCAGCGAGCTGGTTAAAGGTTCATGACACTGAATGAATAACCTACTGGAATGAATTCAATGACTTATAACAACTTTGACCGGATTAAATGACAAGTTACAATCACATTTAATGACCATGATTATTATGATCATGTAACCACTAATTCCTGAAATCAAGGTGGCTAATTATGGATGAGATTATATCTCCTATAATCACTCATGTCGAGTATTTCTCCTATAGATAGGAGATCATAACTGCATGAAAAGAGTGTGAAAATAAACAGAAAACCAAAAACATTTAGAAACGAAAGGGTTCTTGATTTGTGCCTAGAACAAGAACAAATACTTGGTCTTATCCCAAGGAGGTATTCATGATACCCAGGCATAGGGTCGAATAATCTTCTTTGGAAAATGATTAGACGACTTCAAATGATATCTGCTAAACATCTTGGTAATTAGCTAGGTTATTGATTATCTTCACCCTGATCTGGGACACACAACAACTAACAATCATTACTACCCACAAAAGTACCTCTAGCATCAGGATTGTTATTCCCGATATTACTGAAATTACTAGCAGGTTTCAGATTAGATTAGGATTCCTTTTAAAATCAGGTGGATAACTAATAATTTCAAAACTTCTATCTATAGTCTGACCTTTTAGGCCACAATTATTACACAATAAATTATTATGATTTTCCTTATTACCAACATTCACATTACTGTTATTCAAGTTACCAATATTGTTTCTTCTATTAAGGGTGTGTTTGGCAGACAGCTTTTGAGAGCATTTTTAAGCAATTAGCATTATTATTATAAAGCTTGTTTGGAAGAAAGCATTTGGCATTTATAATATTATAAAAACGATAATTTCTCAATGCTCTTTATATAAGCATTTAGCATTTAGTATTTAGCATTATGTCATTGTACACATTAAATTATAGTTACAGCAATTCTACCAAACATTTTTATAAATTAAACTGCTAGTGCTAACTGCTTACTGCTAACTGCTACCGCTAGTTTCAACAAACACACCCTAAAGAATTCATCAAGAGTTTGAAATTTTACGGTATTCTTATCCACAAACATGCATTAAATGTAAGTGTTCCGAAGATGTTTTTGCGAAATGTTGATCATTCAAATAGTTTGTGTGATGGAAGAATAGCATTAGTCAAGAGCTTGATAAAACTTGCTTAAAAAATATAATCAACGGCAATCATTCCGAAAAAAGAGCATTTATTCCAAAGATAGGCATCACATTTATCAAGAATTTCATCTTTTGTTTCATCAAGTTATAAAATAAACAACACCATAAACTATAACATGTCATTATTTGATTTTACGTTTTATTTTGACTATCTCGCAATTGTTTCACTATTCGTAAATTTGGATTCTAAACAATCACTACATCACCGTCAGTGTGTTTATAGGATCGTTCTCCCATATTACGTACGATTTCGACATTGTATATCTTTTAAACCATTTTTTAAAATATTCAGAAGTTTTTTGGCCTAGTTTTTAATAAATTACAAGTAAACATATTTTGTATAATACACTCTGCTATAAAAACACGCGGACCCGCGTCCGACTCGAAGGATTTTTGGTCAGTTCATCACTTTAACACTGTGTTTATGAGTGTTTTTATTAAGGAAAAGTAAAGAAATTAGAAGTATTTTCAGTTTAATTTTCAAAAGAAACATTTTACTTCAAAATAAACTAAATCACTATTATTTTTCAATCTTTTATTTTATTATTTTTCAATCTTTTATTTTATGAGAAAATTACTAAAATGGTCCAAATATATGGCCACTCAACTGCTCTACTGCTCTACCCGTTCACTTCTCATTTTGGTCATGCTTGACCGCTCAACTGCTCTACCCGTTCGATGATTCACAAATGTTAATTTTCAGGTACAATAATTAAGGCCCACCAATTATTTAGCTAACTCAGGAGTGTTTACCAAATTTAGTGGTAACACATGAGCATCTTAATTAACCTCTTAAAGGAGAGAGGAAAACTTTAATGCCTCTCCCAATTACTGTAAAAGACATTAAGGCTTTGAGCCCACTTTTCTTCCTCACTAAGTCATATCAAAGCCCCATAATAATTGTCAAAAATACACTCATTTATATTTTATCTCTCTTCTTCAATCTATCACCTAACTTCTCACCCAATATTAATTACATCATCAGTAACTTCCCACCCACCATTAATTACATCATCACCTATCATCTCTTATTTACACCATCCACCTACCCATAAGTTCAATCTATCACCTAACATAAATCCTAACATAATAATCATTTCTTATAAAAGAAATGCTAGATCTACACCCATTTTACACATACAAATTCCACACCCATATGTGTCAAACAAATATAGGTAGTGGAAAAAAGAAAGAGAAAATTTGATAGAATGTGATTGGTCCAAGTTACATGCCACATGTGCATGTGGAAGTTTTTATGTGAGTTGGGAGTGGATCTAGCATTGCTATTAGTAGATAATATTAGGGTTCCATTTATACTTTCAATGTGAAAGAAAATGCACTTTGGGCTTTTATATCATATTATGAAGATTTTTATTGCCTGCTACTTTTGGGACATCATGTTGATACTGGATATGCATGATTTGTGCAGGGACTATTCCTTTACAGTTTGTAATTATTCGTTAAGTTATTTAGTAACATCGCTGCTGATTACGTGTTGATAAATATGTATTGATATGTGCTTATTAGCACTTTATTTTGTGTATAATGGATGAATGACTGATTATAGCTGAGTTGAAGTGAATTTAGGCATAAATGTAGTGAAACAGATTAACGAGACATTGAGCATAGAATTTAGGTTCTATCTACTGGATTTGTTGAAAAATGAAAAATCGACGAGTTGAAGTAAATTTTGGTTAGAATATGTGATTAGATTGATGTGTAATTTTAGGATTTTTTTTTTTGCATTGTGGATAGATACTGAGCTAATGTATTGAAACAGATTAAGCGTATAAATTCTTTTTGGTTATAAGAGTTGTTTGGAAGTTAGGTAGATATACTTGTTTTCTAGTGTTTGGTTGAGAGCGGTCTGTCTTGTTGTTTTAGTGGCATCAGTATCGTTGTTTGTGGTAGTAAGACTCGGAGAACCTGCTAAGAAATCGTAGAGAAGTTTGACAATTTAAATACGTAGTAATAATGAAATGATTATGCAAGTCTATATATTGAATTATTTTAGTTGAATGAGAAGGCGATATAGGAAATCGGGTCTATTATATATTTTGAACTATGAAATCTCCGTGTCTTGTGTTCAATTTTTGGTTTTAGAAGCAGAAGTCATATAGTTATTGTTAGGTTCATAAAAAGTGTCGATTATGTGGTTTAGTTATATTTAGTTAATAGTCTTTATTTTGTTTAGAATAAAGTAGCTTGTAATAAGGTATATTATGCTAAAAGAAAGAAATAGCATAATTACCAAAGATTAGGGAATAGAAGTGAAAAATAAAGGAAGGGAATGCTCCGTCCTTCTCCTATAAATACCCCTCTAATCATCATTAGAGGGTGATGCCTTGTAATAAACATTTTCCCTTTCTCTCCATTTTATAACATTTGAATTTTGAATACTTACCCTCCTCTACTATTCTCTACAAGCTTACATGGTTGATTATGTATGATTCAAGATAAACAAGACCTAACAAGTGGTATCATACGCCATTAGAGAATACGAGTGAGTCGATTTGTGAGTTTTTTACACATCCGAGAACCTCGAATTGAAATTCGGTGAATTCGGTTGAAGTGTTTGAGCTTTCGAGTTGTGTGTTGGCAGCGATTTCGAGTGTTTTACTGGATTTGACGAATCGTATTCGTGTGAAGTTTGCATTTTTAGTAATTTTCTATCGTTATCGAAAGTGTTTTTGCATTCTCAGAAGTGGTTTTTGGATTCTCAGATCATTTACTATTTAGTTTACTTTTGATCGAAAATTATTGTAATAGATATATACGCATTTTCGGTTCTATCGAAAATCGTATATTAGGAGGTTATTGATAAACTCGGTCAAAAATCGAGTTTTATACATTTTCACATTTTTGGTTTTATCAAAAAGTGTGACTAAGGACTTAGTGATTTTACTCTCGGAAATAAGTTTACAAGGTGTTAAAATACCACAATTTCACGGTTTTATCGTAAAATTGGGATTTTGAAAAATAAATTCTTCAATTCTTTAAAACTCGGAAATTAAATTCGGTTTTATCGAATTTGATGTTAGATGTGTTTTTGGATTATCCAGTCATCATAAATTTCGGTTTTATCGAGTTTGTGGTTACTATTAATCCATAAAAATCGATTTTTTAACTAAAACAAATAAATCGATTTCTGGTTCATAGCATTTCCGAGTTTAATAGATATTTTTGAGTAAAACTTCTTATGTACAGTTTTTTAGTATTTATTAACCGATATAGTTCTTTCTGAGAGAGTTTAACCTAGTTTCAGACTACTTTGTTACCGAGAACACTGTTGTCTGATATTTACAATTTTACCGATTTGGAAATCTTCTCGCAGAATATCACTCCTTTTATCTACAGAATAACCAATCTTTGAATCATAAGAAATGTTAACATCCAAAACATATCAACAATCCCTTCTGATGCCGAGTTTTTTGAAACAGCCTCCCATGTCTTAGAAAGGAGGTAGTTATATAAGCCATGGGCTAAGTAGATTTAGACATATAATAAATCAAAGAGGGAAAACCAAAAGTGTCTTTAACAAAGCGCTTGATGAAGGTCCCTTGAGACATTTGAATGGCATTCCTAACAAAGACACATTCCCAAAATTGCAAACTTAGATGATTACAAGGAGATGCGTATTGCATTATGATCTGAGAATGAGGAACATAATCTGATTCTCTTCTTATTCCAGAAGACATTTTATAATTCAATGATCTTGCACTGTCGGCAGAAGTGGACAGAGCTGTGAAAAGTAGATTGAACGTCTATGAGGGAACAAATACAAAACAAAGTTGTAGAGAAACTCGTTATACAAACAAATTTTGATCATTTTGTTGCTGAACCAGGGAAGCCGCTAGTTCAATTACAATCATTTGCTCAGTTAATGAACGATTGGAAAGAAATGCCATCTTTCCAATTGTTACAATAACACAAATTTCTGAATAGCTTGCAACCGGAATGTTTGTACATATGTTACCCAGGGGATAATCAGACTTTCTAAACGTTTGACAGTGGAACGTTTGATGAATCTATTTGATTACCTTCAGCAATTCGAAAACTTGTTAATGTCTCAAGAGCAAAGAAGTTTAGAAAAATCTGCATTATCCTTGGCTCTCGTACACACACGGTGTTCATCTTCCAGAAACACATCGTCTTATTATGTGACACCATCACACGTCATGTGTTGATTATGAAGATGAATACCAGCTTAGGATGATTTCACACAACTTCTAAGAAGCGCAATAAAAAGATGATATTTATAATATATTAATTTCTATATGACACAACCCACTGCTGTCTGCGAACGTGTAATATCATACCGGCATCAAGAATTTTAATCACCTCCTTCTTAATGACTACCTGATTTTCGGATCACCCTTCTTTTGTCAATGCACCGATGGTTTACAATCAATCATCCATGCAAAAACAACAGATAACCCCAACGTATGTACTCTACCCTTGATAACGTTTATTTTCCACGCAATTTCCACTTATAAGCTTGTAAGAACATTAATTATACGCTTCATTAAAGATCAATATATTTTAAACCTTTATGCTAATGTAAAACGGGTTAACTTATCGTTTTCCTTCCAAGAAAGTCATATTCAACGTGATGGCGGCAAATCTTTAAAATACTAAGTTCATATCCGTGAGGCTCTTTCTAATTGAAGATTTGGCCCTCAGTAACTACACTTATGTTTTAAGGTCCATAGAGAAGTTGAAAACGGGTCCATCAATTAACAATTGTTCAGCACATATATTGGTCATCCTCCAGATCACAATCATCAAGACACTTTTCAAAGATATATCTTCCAAATATAATCTCATATACTATCCCATAAGTCACTTCCAAAGAGATTGTGTCATAAAGATAATGCAACATTTTTATTCCAAATTAAATTCGGAAGTAAAACGCTCGTGGACTCGAATTAGGAATGCCACTTGAAAAATCAACACTAATGAAATCCTAACAATTTCCGAAGCATACTCCTCACAAATTTCATCATGGTGTCAATTCGATTAACCGATAATGTCATCCGTAAGGAATATTCATGGTTTTTAGATCTAAGATTGAAATGACGGCATCATTGTCAACACAGAGGGTGATTTCTCCTTCGTAAAAACGTCAATTAAGGTTACGACTGGGTTTTTCAAAATGACACTTTGCCAAGTAATAAATGGTACTCGGGGGATCGGCATCGAAATTGACAACTACAAAATCGGCGTAAGTGTAATTTTCCAACCTTTAACTTAACGTCTTCTGCAAAACCTTAGGGAAATTTATGGACGGTCCGCTACGTCTAAAGTTTCATTCTAAGAGAGTTGAGTGGGGTGGTGTGGTTATTATGTTTTTGATGTTGAGTGGGTTATTTGTATTATTTTGGGGGTTTTTTTTTGTGGGTTTTATGGGTAGTTGAAAGTTTCGGCAAAGATAGAGTTTGTTCCAAATCGAAAGGTGCATTTAGATTTATCTCGCACCAAATGATCGGCCAAGTCGTTATCATATCTCCATTCCAGTAATTCACAAGGAATAATAAATTTACCCAGTATCTCCCGATCTTTTCGGGAAGCTTTTAAAGCATCGCCGAGTCAATTCTCTGTTCAGATGAATAGTATCCACTAATACGTAGCAAATGTTCCTATTCATTAACAATTCCCTAATCGTAGGAGCAAATCTCGGCATTTAAAACAAAGCCATTCCGCAAATCTTATAAGCAAACGTAAATCTTGAAACATTTATTAAAAATATTTCTTATTTTTGTGTGTGTAAGCTTTTTCTCGATTCATTTTGATTACTCGTCTTGAATTGGTAAGGAATATTTGCCTTATGTACCGTCTTCGTAACTCCTCGGGGGTTCACGGAATCGAGTCGATTTTTGGTAAAGTCTTAGGAAACTCGGGTTCCGGAATTGGTTTTTAGAGTGATAACGCGAGGTTGGATTTAGCGGTACTTTTCCACTTGGAAATCATTTTGGTCCTCATCCGTTTTCCTCGTTCTCGACTCGTTCCAACAACTTCTTTTCGGAGAAGGTTTATTGGGATTTGATGGTCCCACTAAGCTAATACCACTTTGTGATAGTGATGCTTTCCATCACGCCATTCGGGGTTAGCGAATCGAATTTACTGCGGAATAGTTCCTGAAGGTGTGGCTTGGTCTGAAAGAAACTACTAACAAGATTTGAAGATTATTTTGGTCAACGTGATTGATGAAAAGCCATGTGCTTTGACGTCATCAAAGCGGTATGTTGATTCTTTGATGGTATTTTTTTGAATCGCGAGTTCTTTAACTCTTATCTCCTTTCATCGAAGTGATTTGGTATTGCAAATTCCTAATCGTTTGGTCATTAGACTTCTTGTAACTTGAAAAATCGTTTGAAAAATCGTTCACTTGATTATTAGGCACTTGAAATGGTTGATTTTGAAATACCTTGTGATAGTATAAAATTCAAAGCATGATTAACTTACTTAGAAAACCCTGATTTTGGAAAATTGTTTCCCTCGATTGAAATCATTTCCCCTTGACCTTGATTAAATTCCCTGATTTTTGAGAATTGTTTTGCACCGTAGCAAAAACCTGGTGGTGCCATTTGATTACTAACTTCGATTTTTGGGACTTGTTGATTAAACTTTTCCCGTGTTTGCCAAACGTATTGATTATTAATCGTAGTCCGAACGAATAATACACGCATGAGCTCCACCACAATTAACACAATTTTCAGTCAACCCCGCCTTAACTGGTGCGGGAGGACAACAAGCCTTTTTAGAACAATCTCGACTAAGTGCGAAATGTTAATCCGCAAGTTTATCAATTCGTTCACATAGTTTACACCGTTTGCTAATCATTTTCCCCTAAATCGGAGCGATCCTAGAAATTAGTTTGTTTCTCGGATAAACGCACTTTTGATTTGTTTTTCAATTAATATTCAAGCTTCCCCTAGTAATCATAACTTAACAAATTACCACCCGCACGCTGCTGCATATATAGGAACTTGTTCTCTCTCGTTAAACCATTATAAAAGGTATCAACTTGAGTTAACTCCGAAAATCCGTGGTGAGGGCAAGATCTAAGCATACCCTTAAAACGTTCCCACGCTTCACTAAAAGATTCATCGAATTCTTGTGAAAAACGAGAAATTTTGTTCTTAAGGTGAGTGGTTTTCGAAGGAGGGAAAAATTGGTTAACGAACTTGGTAACGAGATCGTCCCAAGTTAAAATTGAATTCGGAGGTTCTTTCTCGTACCAAGTTTTAGCGGCTCCCTCGAGCGAATAAGGAAACATCATAAGCTTAATCACATCATTAGGCACATTCCTAAATCGTAAGGTCGAAGTAATCCTTTTAAAACTATTAATATGAGCATGAGGATTTTCATTTTCTAAACCATGAAACGGGTTCGCTTGAACCAATTGAAGCAAATTAGTTTTGATCTCAAAATGATCGGCATTGATCTCGGGTAAAACAATAGCTTCTCCGTAACCCTCGGTGGGTGCACGGAGTAATTCCTCCATAGTTCGATCCGCCATCGCAACTATGGTTTGTTCGGGAATTGGTTCTTCTAAATTACAAGGTTCAACAACAACCAGAAGGGTTTGTTGTTGTTGACGACGGTTACGGTTACGAGTTTGCGAGCGAGTGCGCATGCACTTAAAAAGAGAAAATCAAAAAGGAAAAATCTAAAATTAAATGAAAAATTCTACACTATTTTTTTTGGATTTTTAATTTTATTATTCGCAACAAATTTCAATGGTTACACGAAAGAGACTTAAACCAAATAATCAACTACTTCACGGTAGCTCTTAAAAAATTGCTTTTTAAGGTGAGCCGTATTTCGTAGAGACATAAATGGCAAGTGTTAAATCTTTGGTTCGATTTGGGAACTATATTCCAAGTTCACCGGAAATTGAAATGATAATACCTCGATTGAGAGTATTATTTGTTGGTGTTCTTTTACCAACTTTGTTTATTTTATTTCTTTTTTTTAAGGACAATTTTTTATTTTTGATTTTTTTGTGTTTTTTATATTTTTTATATGATAGCTATACTAAAAAGAAAAGAAAAATATTTTTTACTTTTTTATATTTTATGATTTTTTTTGAATTTTTTTTAACAAAAATGAAACTTTCGAGGACGAAAGGATCTTCAAATCATATCAACAAACACAAAACGAGAGATTCGTTAACTCAAATCCCCGGCAGCGGCGCCAAAAATTAATTGTTGATTTTATACACGCAAAAATATATAATATTCCAAAAGAGCAATTAAGAACTTTCCTTAAGTCCCCCTTAAGAAAAGCTCACTCTTAAAGATATATATAATATATAATATACGTATGATTTCCGGAAAGTATGATTTCCTGGGTCGTTTTCCTAACGATTTGAGAAATTGAAACCTCGCTTGATATTGGATATTGATTTGAATGGATTCGAAGATTGATTTGGTTTTCTATAACTACTAATTAAAAGCACAATTAAAAACTATCAATTTAAAACAATTAAACACTTAACAATTTACAAGAAACAAATAAAACGCGACAATTAAGCGAGTACACTAAATTTAACTCCTAAAAATTCAAACTAAATTTCTAAACCTAAATTAGGACATAAGAAAATTTTGAGAAAAAGAAAAACATTTTTTTGATTATTTTTGAATTTGTTATGAATTAAAAACTAAATCTAATTAAATCCTAAAAAATAGCAAATTAGGTCCTAAATTTTAGAAAAATGATTTTTAAACTTAGATAAGTCTAAAGTAACATAAAAACTCATAAAACTATTTTTAACTATTTTTAAAATTAAAATCCTATTTTTAAACTTAAAATTAAAAGCTCAAAAATGAAAATTAAAATCTAAAAGGTGTAAAAATGATTTTACTGAATGTAAACCTAAAGCTATTTTTTATAAAACTAGAAACTATTTTTTTGAATTTTTATAAAACTTTTTTCTATTTTTTATTAATTTTCTAAAACTAAAACTTTCGAAAAATGATAATAATTAATCTACTTAATGAAAAATTACCAAAAAAATCAAGAAAAGTCTAACTAGTAACAAAGAAGATAAGAAAAATAGAACCAAGATCCCAGCTTATCTAATAAGCTAGGAAAATAAGCAAACAAGCTACGGCTTATATATAAGAGAGGAAAAGAAAACGTGTATAAAACAAATGTGCATCAATAGCTCAACGGTTGAGCTATTGTAGCACACTTGGTAAAACGTATGGTTTATAAGAGAAAGGTCGTAGGTTCGAGGTCTGGCAACCCCTTTTTGCTATTTTTTTAATTTTTGCTTATTTTTAAAATCTAATTACTAAAACTTAAAGAAGACACTTTTTAAAACACTTTTAATAAAGAAAACACAAGCCGAAAATCACTAATAAGCTCAAAAAGAGCTTATCAAAAAGTTGTATCAGTAAGTGGGCTTTTGCCCTTGGAATTGCTTATTTTTACTAAAATGTATGCACAAAGCTCGTTTTAAGCTCAAATGAAAAAGAAAAAAAGTGTTCTAAGAAGCTTATGGAGTGCTTAAGCTAATTATGAAAAGAGATTTGAGCTGGAAACACTGGAAGACAATTGAAATTTATGATTAAGGTGCCAAACTCAGATTATACCTTAAAAAGCAAGAAAAAGCTAAAACAGACTTAACTCTAACTTAAGAAAGCTTAAATCTAATCTAAACTACTCTAATAAGCTAATTAAAAGAGGTTTGACAACTTAAACTTATTAATAAAAGCTAAATAAGCCCAACAGTACTAACTTAGAAGTTAGTACTGGTAGCTTTATATCAAACAGTCCCTGAGGGGGACTTTAGGCTTATTTTTAATTAAGCTAGAGGATCCTTATGGATTCCTAGCTTATAAAACCTTTTTTAAGACTTGAAATACTACTTAAAACAACTTTTAAAAATCATTTTGAAAATCAATTAAGCTAAGAAAAAGCTAATAGAAAAACAGACAGTAGTAACTGAGGTTACTACTGCTAGTGCAAAATGGCAAAGCCACAAACACAAATTGTGCAGGTTTCCTTAAGGGAAAACTTGCACTTCACACTCTATTTGAGTGTGTTTGAACACAATGCAAACACAAATAAGCTCAATGAGCTTGGATCAAATTTTCACAAGTAAAATCAAAGGGAAAAATCCCCTGGTGCACAGGCAAACTTATTAAGCCATAAAATCATTAATAGCTTAAACTAATACCTCAAATCTACTCAAAACCTTATCAATTATGACAATCAAACTATCCAAAAAGAAATCACAAACTGCATTTGACTTTAAGAGGTCAAACAAGCTTAATCCAAACACACCTTTAGACTATGACAGATTTCATTAAGCTTAAGAATTTGAAATCTATTTAACTAAACCTTAATACCAGATCACTAACAGCTTAAAACAACCTTAATAAACATGATCTATCAATCACTTAGGCTAGAATCAAAGATTTATGACTATGCTAACTAATTTTTAGGTTTTTTAAGGTTTTATGACAAATATTAAGAAAACTAAGATCTAGTCTATATTAACCTAAAACAGATGATGAGAAATGACTAATAAGCAATTAGAAACACTAACAAGCTCAGATAAGCAACTAAATAAAGCTAATAAGCAGATCTATACTAATAAGCAATTATTAAGCTAAAAATTTGAAAGACAAGGAAATTAAAGGAAAACTTACTTGAAGCTTTAGCTAAACAAAAGCTAGTTGCTCAAATGAGCTTATCAACAGCTCTGGCTTATCCTAGGATAAACCAGTAGAGTCCATGGGATCCCTTCCATCTTTGGATCCCCTTCCATAAGCTCAAATCCCAAATAAGACAAGGTTTAACTGATTTAAGAGTTTAAGAAAATTTAAGGCTTATTTAAGCTCAAATTCAAGCTTATAGACTTGAATGAGCTTATGAGAAGCTTATAGAAGCTTTTGGTACAGTGGCTAACATATGAGATTATTGAAAACTTAGAGGATTTTTGACAGATTATTTAAAAGCAAAACGTTCATTCATTAATAAAAGCTTGATTACAATGTTGAAATGAAAATTACATTTAAACTAAAAACTTCATAAGCTAGATTAATCTATTTAAAAGAAAAATTACATCAAAAAGGAGATGCTATGTGTGCGAGAGGTGAGGGTATTTATAGCCTTGTAAAGAACCTTCTAGGAACTTGCTTGCATCCCACGCTCCCTTTAATCTCTGCCGTACACTCCTTCAATGATTGGATAATCATGCTAAGCCGTTGGATCACTAAATATCTCACACGGATTGCCAGTGTGGCAATCCGTGATTGAGACACTTGTGTTTCTTTTGAGTGTATATCCAGTGTAAAAAACCATCATCTCTTATGCTTTTCCTCAATTTCATGAGTGATCCTTGCTTGAGATTGGTTAATGAAAAAGCTTGAGTGAATATGTTAACCCTGCCATCTTGTAAGAGAGCCCTTGAATTGTCTTCCGTACCCCTTAATTGAGAAAAACCCTTTGATTTGATTGCTTGGGTGATTTGGGACGATGGATGAATAGTAATACACCCTTGGCGCCTTTTTTTATAACTGAAAACGGGTAAAAGGGGGAAGTTTGGGCTATTGGAAACTTTGGTCCTTGTAGTTGGTTTATTAAAGGTCCAAGTGTTAAATAACTTTCAAACTTGGCAGGATTGGCCCCTGGACTAGTATAAAGGGAAATGGGCTAAGGGTTTTGGGCTTTGGCTTCTCTTGTGCTCTTCCGTTTCTTGTGTCCGTGTTTGCTCGTTTTTGACAGTTTTCATGTGATTTTTGATATATCCGTACCTGCACAAACAAAACACAAAAACAAGTATATTTTTGCCATTTTAAGTCTATTTTGGGTTTAATTGGGCCTTTTTAGGTATAAACGGATGTGTGTATTTTTACACTTATCAGTGGTATTAGATTGATATCTAGCACACATGCACACAGCAAAAACAAGGTCAGGTCTACTGGCTGTGAGATACATCAGGGATCCAA
>BQNB010121945.1:0-20370 GCA_026074375.1 Tanacetum coccineum
AAACTTGTACAAATAATATACATGCAACTCTTTTACATTTGAAAGGATAGATATGTAACTCTCTCTTATTCTGTTAGGATCAGATTCTAGTAGCTAGACAATATCATATCAGATCAAAACAGGGAGTTTTAGGACAAGACTTAAAATGATGAGCCTTTTGTTATATGGAAGTTTTCTCTTTATTACAATCATCTCAAATACAAGGATACAAATATATATATATATAGAGAGAGAAAGTTTCCAGAAGCTTCCTAGATATGTTTCTTAAGTCTCTTTTCTAGACTCTTCTTAAGAAACTATCTATCTAGAATATTCCTTAAGTTTCTACCAAAAAAGGACCAAAATATCCTTTAGATCAAAATTACTAAACTACCCTTAGAGCTAACATTCAAACATCTAACATATTCTTTTTATGAAATTTATCCTATATTTTTTTCTTGTAAACATAACAACAAAAATGCATATATAATAGTTGTAATATAATATCAGATATTAATAGGATAAGTTAAAGTTTAATCATTTAACTTTTAATCACAAATATTCATGGTTTGTTATTGTTCATATAACTGTTTTTTTATTACCACATTAAGCATAGTTTTTTTTAATTAGCTTTTTTTTTTGTCAACATTGCAATGTGAGGATGATACTTAGTTGTTTTATTCCATTGATTCATAACATGACTTGAAGGGAAAAGAGAAGGTTGATGATTTAGCATCATTAACAAGAAAGCTATATGAACTGAAAACACAAATCAAAGCAGAAAGAGTTGCTCATGTTAGCGTAAGTCGATCGATCCATATTTTTTAACCCTTCTCATATACAGTGTGCTCATACAAATTTGGAAGTAACCTTAATTATATTACATATTTCACAGGAAAAAGTGGCGAAAAACAAATGCAAGTTAGAAGGCGTTCTTTATTTGGCCAAGGAGTACTCTTCCAAGCGCGAATGCAGCTCAGGCGATATGCTTTCTTTTAGGATGAACAATCCCCTAGCCGTACTAAAACCTCAGCAAAAATTTGACCTTGATAGCCCCGATATTCCAGAAGTAATATATCCAACTGCCATGCTTCCGTTTGTTGAGAAAATACCTCGGTCTATTTCTTGGGTCCCTTCGGACAGGTGTTTTTTCATTTCCTTTTTTGCAAAATTATTAGTCCTTTGGTATATTATCTTATAAGTATGATAGTTTTTGAAATTTGTGTGTGCATGGTATAGTAACAAGCTAATGGCTGAGGATCAACCAGACGAACAGAAACATCAATTCAGTGAGGCTGAAAAACGAATGATAAGGTCAAATAAATTCACTTGCATAATTTAGCTGATATAACATTTGTGTCATTAATTCTTTGATAGTTCACACATTTTTTTCGTTTTTACATTGTTGATTTCGGTCATTCCGTGTTTCATTGTGCTTATAATCTGGCCATTATGACGATAACGCCCTTGTGATAGTAGTTAAAACTTAAATTATTATAGAGGGTGTTTGGGATTATCTGCTTATATTAGAAATTTTACACTAATTACTTTTAGCAGATAAGCAACACCTCCATAGTCTACACTTATGTTAGAAATTTTATAATTAGTATCAGTCTAATAACATATTATTGCATTAATTTTATGAAAACCTTTGAGTATTGTAGGTTCGTAATTAGCCAAGAGTATGAACCAACCGAGGACGTAATTCAACTCTTGACAATGTTCATCGGTGGAACTACATCCGAAATCCATGTAATAGTCACAGACAAAATTTTCCGTAGTCAACTTCTACTTCTAACTGCTATATTTATAAAATCTACAATTGAGTTGTATTTCTTCTTTCAATCAGGAGGCATTTACCATTATTAAGACAGAAAATGAAGAAATGGCAAACGAGGATGTAACTGTTCCTACACGTGATCAAGGATTGATCAAGGATCTCGACAAAAGTTTTGCTGATGCACTAGATTCATTTGATGCTCTCTTTTGCCGACAGTGTTTGGTATGTATGCATACAAGTTTTCTCATTTTCATTCTTGTTATTTTGGTTAACGTGAGCTAATTACTCTTCTTACTTGACAGATATTTGATTGCGGTCGTCACATGATTAGACAACCTGTTATTACTCCTGTGGGCATTTGTGTTATCAAGATCATTACATTTTTATAGTGGAGTTTTGTATAGCTTGCATTTATGTATTTTTACTTGCATGACTAATAGGCTGAACGAGCACCCTCTATCGTCAATCAAGAAAATGAGAGACCATGTAGCGATCAGTGTTATCTACACCTAAAGGTATGGCATCTCATTGGATGTTCATTCTATTTCTTCAGTAGATTACCATCTTGTATTAATAATCTTCAAATAATTTCAGTTACAAGAGTATCCTGAGAGAAACCGCTCTTCATTCATTGTTTCTGAGCCAGGTGATACTGCACAACATTATTTCAAAGAACACATTTGAATGACATAAGTTTAATTCATATACTAATATATTGGGCTAATGACTTAAAAAGTCATCTAACTTGACACTTTTTGTCTTTGTGTGTAGCCATCTTTTTTCTTTCCTATTCTGTCATCAAACTTTCAAAAGTCGATCATTGTGTGTATTTTGTGACCATTTTACCCTTACATTTTCCAATTTTCGAAGGGTAAAATGGTCATTTTACATGACAAAATAGTCACAAAATACACACAATGATCGATTTTTGAAAGTTTGATGACAAAATTGAAAAAAATAAAGATGGCTACACACAAAGACAAAAAATGTCAAGTTAGATGACTTTTTAAGTCATTAGCCCTAATATATTTAGTTCTTCTATTGGTTGAAATCAGCGATAATTGAAGAAACCGTTTGGAAACGTCTTGAGAAAGACCTATACTCGAAAGGACAAGAGATTTTTGGAAAAAACAGGTAATAGCTTTATGGCTTATAGTCATTCTCATTCATCTTTTGCCAATACATGTGTTAGTAAAGGGTATTTTAACTCTTATGATAAACTTTATCGCTCACAGTTGCCTCATAGCGAGAAACACGCTTCTTGGACTCAAGAACTGCATACAAGTGTACAAGTATATGAACGCTGGCCATGAAGGACCATCTAATGCATGTTCTACGAATGATCATGAGGTTTTATCAAAAATATTCACTTCTAGTTAATCGATTCATAGAATGAGCACATTAGAGTTATGTATTTAGAAAGACAATAGTCGCTTACTTGCATTTAATTTGTTATACTATCTGTCTATGTGGTGTTAGGAGCCACAATCATCAGTTAGGCGAAAGAATAAAGCCAAGAGACAAAAACAATTCGGGAAGTCTGTTGCACGTCGACCAACATTGAGAGGAAGTGCTAACGGGAACCGGGCCAAGCAATATACTCCATGTGACTGCAAGTCTGGTTGTGGAAAGGACTGCCCTTGCTCAAAGAGTTCCAACTGCTGTGAGAAGTATTGCGGGTATGTAACTTGATTAGCAAATATACATTATAATGGCGCGTATATAATTATTTTCACTGATACATATATACAAAATATGATATTTTAGGTGCCCGAAAAGCTGTAGGAACCGGTATAGGGGATGTTACTGTACCAAGTCTCGATGCAGAGGCCAGCAATGCCCATGCCGTGTTGCTGGCCGTGAGTGTGACCCAGATGTGTGTCGTAATTGTTGGGTCAGGTAATATGGTTTCCGCATAGTATACAGTTTGTAACTCAATGTTGTCTTACTGTGTTTACTATATATGAGACCTATGGGTTTGTTTTAGCCTTTTTTTCTCTTATGACTTAGTACTGATATGTGCATCGCAATAGCTTAAACACTAGTACTTGTTTACATGCTAATTCGTTATGTTCTGTTGTTACATTATTTTAAGCTAATAAGTGTATTTATTTTGATGGTTTCGGTTCATAAAATTTGGCGATCCGTAAAGCATTGTATGAGTATGTTAATTTGTTAGGCTTGATCCTTGGTTTTTACCAGAAACTTTATTTTGATGGTTTCGGTTCATAAAATTTGGTGATCCGCTAAGCACAACACAATGTTATAAGATACAAAAACTAACACATATATTATACACTTTATAATGTGCATAATGTGTCTCAATAGATATTTGAACCTACAATCTCTAGTTGATGAAACGCATATTTACCATAGGCCAAAAACCCATTGATTCTTTAGCGTAGCGCTAAGCATAATAGACCAGGAACCGAAACAAACCGAGAAACCGGCCCAACCGGACTGGACCAAACATATTTTGGTCCGATCCTCGGACCACTCTTTTTATTCGGTCCTTGGTCCGGTCTTACATGACCATTTTGCTTTGTTGGACTTGGCTGACGGACAAACCAGACCAGACGGGACCGAACCAACTAACTGGACCGGTGTCCGGTCCTCGGTCTCGTGTTTTCGTCCAAATCGGTTTTTGGTATGGTCCGGTTTTGTCGGAACTGTCCTTTTATCGGGCCTTATGCTATTAACCAATAAAAGATGTTTCGGGGCCGGAGCCTAACCGGTTACATAACCTAATCTGATGTTAACATGGCCTTTTTGGGACAGCCTCAGTTCGGGTCCGAGCTTGGCCGACCCTTGGCCTTTAATAGTAATAAATGTTAATGTACCATCTAATGATGAGGTTATGAATGATTAAACATGAAGTTATATATAAGATAATTGAACCACAAAGACCCATAGTGTCTCATGTACCTAGATAGACATATAAAAATACTTCAAAGGATCTCATGTTTACATGAAATATAAATATATCTTATATATTATTACCTTGAAGTTTTATTTCACATAGCTTTATAGTACGCATAGAAAAAAAACTACAGTTGTGTTTAAAAAAGCTTATTTCTAGGAGAATTTCGCAATTAAAACGGGTTTATAATTGCAATGTATAGATACCTGTGTTAGAGGAACTACAAAATCACACACGACTACATGAGAGTCGACAGGTTTAGAAGGCTACACAACCATGCATATAGAATATAGTGCGGATCGTTTTATGAAAGTTGAACTTGCAGGAGTCACTTTACCCTCGGATAGAGGTGTGACTATCTACATCTCACCTCGACGAGATTAAGTATTGTTTTTGTTGGTGTATGAAGGTTGAACTATCAACCAACATATTATTAGATGATATAATGGCCCAAGCCCGATCTATGAGTTTAGAGTCGTTTAAGGTTACAGTCATTTTCCCTTATTTTTTTCTTTCTCAGCGTAGTAATTCTAATGGACCATAAACCCTAAACATAATTTTAATGGACCATAAACCTACTTGGGCCATTATATCATCTAATGCATATTACCAACCAATTACACTACCCTTTTTTGTCTATAGTTTTTGCCTTTATGATGTAGAGAGGAGATATATAGGTCTTTGACCTAAAAAGGTTATTGAGAGAAATTGGCTAGTTGCAGTTACCTCTAGTGTTGCTCTTAGGAAAACTATTGTATTTCGATAATTTTATGTGTATGTGTGTTTTATAATCCATTGAGATCAAAGCCATTTCATGAAGGAACATGGGTTTTAAACCGTACGCGTACACCCTCTTTTCCAATAGCCATTTGTCCTAACGGCATTTAGATAATGTGTACTCTTCCGATGGTCTCAACTGAGACAAAGGTGTAGATGTAGGTTGTAGGTTTATCAAATTGAACCAAACCAATTTAGCTATGTTGTGCAGCTGGTTTAAGATCAGTAATCCAATATCATGGGTTGGCAAAAGTAACAGACGAGACCTAGGTGTATCTCCAATCCTAAGTTGGGAAAAACTTGAAAAACTACTAAAAAAACCGAGATGAAAAAACGGGTAGAGTAAGTTGAAGCACTGGAGATGCTCTAAGCTTACATGTTTGGCCGGTTTTTTATTATTCAAACGATCTTAACCAACCGAACCATGAACACCTCTAACTGGCCTTTTCTCCTGGTTAAGGTACATGGACTATTTTAGGATATTGGTTGTCAACTCACTTCCCCCTTCTCTTTAGAGCTTTATATTTTCTATATATTGTGCTCTATTGCGGCATATGCTTCTATTTGTTTGTTATTTTTTCTCATTTGTTCTTCTGATGGTATTTCGACTATTAACTTTGTATGCTTATTTGATTGCTTTATGCTTATGTCATGTAGATTCCTTTATACCGGTTATTGCACACTTTCACACATGCACATATATCTGCGCTCTACCACTCGCACACTTACACTTGTGGGGAGTCTTCCTCGAAGTAGCCTCCCTACTTTTGTGTTTATCTCGGGGTAGGGGTAGTCTGTCTACATTCTACCTCTCAAATACCCGCTCCGACAGGATTGGGTATTGTTGTTGTGGTTGTGGTTGTGGTTGTCAACTCAGTGTACATGTTACACATTTTTCTATAGGTATCACTACATGGTAAAATAAATACAAGTGAACTCTAATATATTTAGGGGGCGTTTGGATGAGCTTATTTTCAAACTTATTGGCTTATTTATAATTAAGAAAAGTTCATAAGCTCAATTTTAACATGATAAAGGCTTATCAATGTGAGGTCATGGCTTCTTTAAGGTCTCATGCTTGACTTGATAAGCTTTTAAGCCCGAAAATAAGGTAATCAAACGCCCCCTAAATTTACTTGCTAAGTGATCATAAATGACATGGTTCTTATGTAGCCATCATTTTCACCTGTTCGTCTTTGACACATGTTCAACATTTGACATGAACTCATAATGTTCATACATCTGTGACATTGCAGTTGTGGTGGTGGGGCACTAGGCGAGCCCGAGAGGAAAGGAGAAGGTCAATGTGACAACATGAGGCTCCTTCGAAAGCAGCGTAAAAGGGTGAGCAATATCAACACATTCAATCTAGCATGCACAAAAAAGTTTATGGAATGAATTCCACAATGATGCCAGACTTTTATATTCCTCAGGTTCTCATGGGTCAATCTGATGTTGCTGGCTGGGGAATATTCCTACAGGTACGAATAACGAATCTAAGCATGCCTTTTGTCTATGTATGTTTCATACAAAATAAAAACAATATAACGTTTTTTTTCCTAGAGATCTGTCGACAAAGATGATCTTATTGGAGAGTATACCGGCGAACTGATCTCTGTTGAAGAAGCAGATGTGCGAGGGGATTTATACAAAGATGCAAATACATCATCTTTCCTATTCAACTTGAATGATCAGGCAAGCCCTTTCGATATGTAACATCAATGTTGATAATACCAAATTACCAATGTATTTTTCGCTGGTTCTAATTTCATTTATTGTAACCTTTTTCTACATGTAAGTCGTTAAAAGATGTGTTTGTAGCCCATTCGAGTTATTTTGTAAACCATTTTCTAAAAGTTGGTTTTAGGGGGTTCTTTTGGCTACAAAATGACGCAGACGGGACACAAAACCATTTTTTAACGAATCAGATGTACACAAATAAATACAACTATTGACAGACCATTCAAATTACCAGTATGCAAGTTCCCTTGAGTTAATGTGCACTATATGATTAGCTTTTGAAACTCAGCCAGCTTCATTATGTGATGCAGTACGTCATTGATCCAATTCGTACTGGAAGCGAACTGAAATTCGCTAACCATTCAGCTAACCCAAACTGTTATGCCAAGGTATGTTTCTTCTTATGTCTTAAATTTCACTTAAAAATCATTTGGGTCTAAACAATTCGGGACATGCAGTATTTGAAAGTGGCAGGTGATGATCGAGTTGGCATATTTGCCAAAAGACGTATTCAAGCTGGTGAAGAGCTGTTCTACGATTATAATTATCCAAATAACCTGGCACCTGATTGGGCATTAAAACCTGATGATCCAATGGAAGGCCCATCAGCTCCTCAAGCTGGAGCAAGAAAGCCACAATCGCATAGGTCACCGGTGCAGCAGCCACCAGTGCAGCAGTCACCACAGCACCGGTCACTATTTCAGCGGCCACCAGTGCACCGGTCAAGATTGTCTCGGCCACCAGTGCCTCGGTCACCATTGCCGCGATCACCACTGGCAGGCCCACCACTAGCTCCACCATCGCCTCGACCACCAATGGATCGTTAAAAGAAAAAGAAAAAACACTTCTTTTCTTCTTTTGATGAACTATACATTTTGAGAAAATGAATGTGTTGCATTATTTACTGAATGTACCTGTTTTTAACGTTAGACTGAAGATGAACATACAAAATTTGATTCCAAACATCCGGAACGCCTGGCAAGCACCAATGGCTGCAGTCTTCACCTTTTAAGGGGCTGCCTTTTTTTCTTCCATAAATCGATGGGTGACCATCGATTCTGTAATCTGACAAAGTGGTTATGTTTAGGAACTTGACTGGTGTCTTCATTTGTTTTATGATGCGTTGGAGAATTAAATTTTTGTCTGAACTATTCTTGGTGATTGTGGTTTGGTTGAGGGGTCTAGTGGCTTCTTTACAATGACCACCAGCATTCCATTCACCTCCTTTGAAATGAGAAGGCGCAGAACTTCTGAATATAACTTGTGTTCTTCTTGGGTTTATGTTTTTGTCGACCCATGATGCCCATGTTGTCATTGATTTTGTGAAAGCTGTTGATGAATCGAGATGAGGCAGAACGTTATCTGCTTCCTGATAGTAATTCACCCTGCAAATTAGGGAAAGTATTACGTTTTTTAGCTAATCACTTTACTCCGTATTATTTAACCAAAAAGAAAACAGGACAAATCGATTAAATATGTTAAACGGGTCGAACGCCAACGGAAGTGCATTTATGGATAAAGCTTTTCTGATCATTTTTATTATACTGATACACAAAAAACAGATGAACAATTATTTGTGGCTCGACTAAAAAAACAACCCGTACTGATATGCACTAGAAAAGTTACCCGTATTGACCAATCCCTTTTGACCCATGTCCCAATTAGCCTGACCCACCCACTTTGCCACCTCTACTAGGAAAATGGAAGGCGACATACATACTAGCCTAAAATTAGTTCCCAAGTTAAGAGTAAAAAAGAATGAGGATAATATATAAATCGTTAAAGAAAGACGAATACAGCAAAGAAAACAATCCCCTTTGTTTCAATAGTAATAGTGCATGCACGATGCACCTGACTGGATTTTACTTCTTGACTTGCAGTTTACGAACAACTTGACTTTTGTAAATCAGACAGCTTTCATGTAAATACAGTAATGCAGCAAGAATAGAAAAGGTTATGATGATACGTTAACAAAAAAATTAGTATAGTGTATGAAGGGTTTTAAGGACGAGAAACATAATCTGTTGGATGGAATCAAATACTTATAATATGAGATGTTCTGTAATGATTTTTATCTCTTATAATAATGATCCATATCTAAGAGCATCTATTTCCCTAAATATCAAAGGTAAATGTTATATAAGGTATTTGAAAAAGTCTTTGAGGTGCAAAGAATTAATAGTATACTTCAGTAAAGAAAAACAATATTTAAAATAAGGTGACTTGTTAAAATCCTGTCCAATGTCGCATAAAAAAAATTCTAATCCATCACAAGTGTCACACTCCCGAACTTACAACAAGTGGACAAGAACTACAAAGCAGTTTGACATAAAAACAGGACAAATCATGGTATGAATGAGTTTCAGGAGTACAAGCAATGTGTTAAATATGTTTCAATCAGGGGATCAAAGTAAAACACAACAGGTTTTGACTTTTAATAAAAGTCAAGCTATTTTGCTCAGAAAGCCAATTGGAAGGTTCTACAAAAAAATTAAGCTTGAAATGAAAGTGGTACGCTCATTAAAAAAGGCGTTTTGAAGATGAAACAAACATTTCATATGCATTTTCATGGATGTTCAAGATTTGGGCATGTATATGTCCGGTTTAAATAGAAAAAAACCAAGAAAATTATTATTAATCACTTCTTATTTGAGTGAGAAATGAATGTAAGATTCGTCGGAACATGTTTAATATGGTGTAAAAAACATGTTTCAACAATTGAAATTTAAATTGAAAACTACCATATAAACTATGATAATGGCATCAAATTGCTTACAAATTAAAGTTTATGCGGAAACAAGGTTACAGGAAATCCAGTGTAGTATAAATGCTTTTAGCATTTCTTTGGGATTAAAGAGACAAGTTTTAAGTTTTTACGAAGTAGAGAGCCGCTTAACGTAACCAAATGAGTTAGAGGCCTAGAGGGTACACATGATACATTTCATGTGGTGAAGGAACATATGACATAACAACGATATAGGGTCGGTCAAGGTACGATGGAGGCACCGGCACCACAATTGATTCCAGGGACGAAATCGTCTGTGAAGATAAAGTTGCAGCACCCTAAACTCCAACGTTCAGATTTAGAAACCCTATTAGAAATTTAGAATAAGTATAGAAATAAGGGAAATTACTTTTCGGTTCGTTGTGTGCACAGAGACAATCTGAGTGACAGAATCTATGTAGAGTTGGAATCACAAAGTAATCGTGTTTAATATACTAGTTAATTTGTTGAACAAGGGAAAGATGGATGTACACTTCACACCTATATATGGTTGGAACGATTACTACACAATTCCTCAACTCAGAAACTCGACCAAGGTTAATCTTATGTGTGATTAATAAAAGCTGGAATACATGCCAAAAAAATGCAGATTCGACATGAAGGACAGAATTTTGTGAAGAATTAGCTTGAATAGAAGCAAAGGTCGAAGACTCTAGATATGGAAGTCGAAACGACATATAGATAGTTACTCAAAGAAGAGTGCATGCCTTTTGAAAACTAATATTTTTCAGATACTCAATTTTGGATAAAGGTATTAATGAACTTACTGTTTTGACGTTTGCGTTTCACGAGAGCTATTAAAGTTCGATTTGTCGAGTAAACTTCAGTTTGTTATTAAAATCATTCTTTAACGCATGTAAAATCACTTATATGTGTTATATGCCAAAAGTGCCTTAATGTGCATAAATACTTGCATTTACGTGAACAATCAGCTATTATGAGGTTTAGGATATAGTGAACTCACCCGGATTTAGTTTTGTAATGGCTCCACCAATGAGCTGTGTTAAAAATCAGAACATCAGCTCCTCTCCATCTCGATGAACCCCTATCGACAGTATCAATCCGTAACGTCTGCATGCGTTTTCTGCCAACTCTAGCCTTGCCCTCATGAACCAAGAAATGAGACACATAGTATTCAACCGTGCACTTATAATCCTGACATTCAAAAATCATACAAAAACACCGATCAAATTCACATAATAGACTCAGCAAACATTGACGCAGATGATTATCAGACTCGTCATAAAAATTTACCAGAAATTTGAAAGAGTAGTTTCCCTTGTCTTTGGTGATACGCCGGCCATGTGTCTCGTATACCCTCCTTGGATCTTTAACGGCACTCATTAACAAACATAGCATGGATTCCCATTGATTCCTATTAATCGAATCGCCTACAAAAACTAGCCTTTTGCCTCTTATCAATTCCAGCATGTTCGTTGCATTAAACCTACATATACAACCCAACTCATTTAGAACAAAACCGCAAATGAAAATATATTTCCATTTAGAGGGTTTTTGGCTTGCATTTTGATATGACTGCGGTATGAAAGAACCAGATAATGGACTGTACTGCAACATCAGTGGGAATCAGTTAATCAGAATCAGTTTATTTACGCAACTCCTGAACTATATATTCAACCAATAAACATTCACATAATAATAATCCATCTCACTAAAGCCAAACATCATAACCAAACATAATCATTTACAACCAAAAAGTACTAAACTTTAAAGAAAGAAAAAAAAGCGCACCTTGGAATATCACAATCATGGGGCTTCCACCTCCAATTCATATAATCTTTATCCAATCTACCATTACCCTCACAATTAAAACCTTCATCTATAAATGGACATGTACCACTAGCATACAATTTATAACCCTCATCATATATCCATTTTCCATTTGTCACATCACACACACTTTCACCTTCAACTGGGTCTACCCCTTCACTTATTATACCTCTAAAATCCAAATTTTTAGTACCCTTTACACCACCAACTTTTTGCACATAATCTACAAATTTTGTACCATTTACACCAACATTTTGCACAAAATCACCACCAAAATCTAAAATTTTAGTACCATTGACACCAAGATTTGATCTTTTTTCAGACCCATCAAAATCTTTAGTACTATTTACACCAAAACCTTCATGGGTATTATTAAAATTTGATTTTTTTTCATACCCATCAAACTCTTTAGTACTGTATACATTAAAACCTTCATGGGTATCATTAGAATTTGATTTTTTTTCATACCCATCAAAATCTTTAGTCCTATTTACACTTAAACCATCATGGGTATCATCAAGATTCATTTTTTTTTCAAACCCATCAATAGTTAAGGGTTTAGTGAAATGGGTCTGATTCATATTTGAAAATGAACCAATCTGAGATAAGTGAAAATGGGTTTCTTGATTGATGATAAATGGGTCAGATTTGTAAACCCATATGGAAAAAAGTGTTAAAAAGATGATTGAGATTAAAATTGTTAATGAAAAGATGTAGAATTTTGTTTTCTTGATTGAAAAACTTCTTTGTTTTTCCATTGGAAAAAACATGAAGAAATGGATTGAAGTTAATGAACATAAAGAGTTGAAAAGATAGTGACAGTGAGTTAAAGACTTGTGAAGCAGAAAAATAAGGGAAGTGGTTTGAGTATGATGTATTTTTTTTAGTTAATTTTTCTTTTAATATTCAGATTTGGTCTTTGTTGTATCATGAAGTCATCTGCCATGACTTAAAATAGTTTTCTTCCGGTATTTCTTTTTAGGGTAAAAGTACAACTACCCTTTCGGCTTTAAATTATACTTATTTGGCTTTTTGGTTCACACATCATTAAAATATGATCCACACATCACTTGAATTTTTTTATTTTTTTTACTTTTTTTATAACTTTGTTTTATTATAAAGATACGAAATAAAAAAAAACGGAACAGATTTTAAAATAGTCTTCTTCTTTATTTCTTTTTAGAGTAAAGTACAATTATAATTATACACTAATTCATTATTTTATTTTGAGATGTCATGAAATAATAATCTTTTTTTCAATCAATCAAAATAAATTTATTAATTAAAGATTGTAGTGATCTTACATTTGTTAAATTGTTTATTTTTTTTTATCTAAAAAGAGTAATTTTATGACAAAGAGAGAGAGTAATTTATAAATTAATTACCAATCTCTACTCTTATAAACCCAAATAACCAAAATGGACACCAATTTCAAACATTGCCAAAATCTACTCAGCGTTTGCACGTCATGTATTTTTGCATGCCGAGTCCACGTGTCAAATTTTAATTGGTTTCCCCAATATTAAAAACTAACAAATAAAATCACTAAGCGTGCATTTTGGTTTGATCTCTTTTTTCAATATGCATTCTAAGATGACATGGCAATTAAAAATATATATATATAACCCATCAATATTTATTGTGTTTTAATTTTTAGTCGGATTACTTATGATTTATACAATATTAAAAATAGATTTTTTGGACAAAAAGTAAATCTTTTTATGTAAAATGTCAGATAAATAAACTATGACGCGCAAATATATGAGATTTTAAGATTTTCGGATAAAAGGTTACAAGAACAATACCCGTGCGTCGCACGGATAGACGGTTATTTATAAGTTAAAAATTGTTATAACATATAAAATTATAAAAAATTCCTAAATAAGCTGAGATGACACATTCTTTTGATAAACATGGTTCGTACCGCTGAATTCTTACTGTAGTACAAATTATTAAAAGTCGGTGTAAATCATAAAGTATGTTGGTTGCTTGACATTAGTTCATTTGTGATTTTTGGGTATAGTGTTATAATGTCAAATTGGTTCATTCTCTTTTGATAGTATAAATAACTAAGTTGTTGTCTTAAGTGTTTGACACTTATATTTTTTATGTAATCTGATAGAGTATTAGAAGTTTTCTATAATATGTGATTAAAGTGGGTCAGTTTTGTATGTAGTGTTGTACTGTTGTTAGCAATTTTAATAGTCAAATTGTAAGGTCTAACCCGTTGTGACAATTGTACTTGAAACTCAACCAACATTTATATGTTAGTTTGTGTTGTAGTCCTTTAGTACTTTAATGATTAGCATTTGAAACTCAATCAGCTTGTTTATATGATGCATGTGCAATACTTGATCAACCTAAAGTATAAGTAACAATGCTTGCATTACAACATAAGTGACCCAAATAACATTTATTCCCTAAAAAACAATACCATGAGGAATTTAACCAAAGGTTGAACCGTATAAGCAGTAGAAAGAATTTTAAACAAAACTACGTAACAAAGAGCCGATAATTTTAAACAAAACTACGTAACATTGAAAAGCAACTAAATTTTGATCAACTGAAAACATCATCTCCGTCTTCATCATCTACGTCAATGAGACGATAAATGTTGTTGCGGCTAAACACAAAGACCTGGTATGTTTCCTTCCTCTTGATATTGGATATGGACAAAAGATCATCCAAAGTATCATCAGGAATATAATCATTCCCATTGAAAATGGTCGCATCGTCCGAGCTTTCGACTTCAATAACATTGTTCTATTTCCATGTCGCCAAGTTTGCTTCCTTTTTCATTTTCTTAGATTCGCGAATCACCTGTCGTCATGCTATTGTTTAAAGACGGAAAACAACATTATGACTTCATTCGGATAAATAGTAATCTGAAACATAACGAAGTGTAGAAAGGAGTGTTGTCTCGTGAACATGAAGATCGCCATTATCGGTCCCGCCTTGCTAATCAAAGAAAGAATAAGGAGTCACGTATTGATAAAAAAACCGCGAGATGTTGTAACAAAACTTTACCAATGATTTCTTCATTGATAGTCATTTTGGCAATGCCGAACTCGTTCTTTGTTGCTACCATAGTTGAGACATTGTTTGATTTGTTCATCTGAAAATAATCATATGTTAAAGTTAATACATCGAATGAGGAATGAGATCTATAATGGATGAAAAGAAAGCATTTGATATATACCTTCATTTTGCTTTGAGTAAAAACGACTAATTTGTTGTTATAATACGAAGTATGATTTAATGAAATGAATGTGTGTATGGCATATCTATTTATAAGGCCAAATTCATGCGCCAATATTTTGATATTCAGAAGTTAAATCAAAAAAGACAAGGCCTCATGTATATATGTATGTTTTCTTGTTAGCAAATCCATGCGTTTAATAAGGTTGGGATAAGAACGAATGGTTTGTTAAAAAATATATACTTATTCTAGTACAATATAATTTATTTGCACATGCCATGTACTACATAAAATGGCGTCAAAACTAACCCAAATTGAAGTACCCAAATTTTTCTGCAAGTTAGTTGAAAGTAGATATAAGTCATGTCATTATTACTTTTGTACTTATCTACACTTTCACTTATATAAAACGTGAGTAAATGAAGATCACATGCAATGACCGGATATTTTGGGTTAATTTATGTGGCCTAGATTAATTCTAGTGTTGATCGTGTGGTATTAAAAGTATGACAAGTCACATTTCTTTCTCTTTGTAGAGCCGGCAATATATAAGTATAATTAGATTTTCGGATTAATAATTTAGATTTTTGGACATAATTTTAAAAAAATCAAGAAAACTAGATGTCTAAATGAACTAGGCGTGCAAATAATATGGAAAGAAAAATCTTTTGCACGTACAAACACCCAACTATTGCAAATTAACTTGGCGAGCAAAATGGTTTACATGTACAGACACATGTCACATTAGAAACCATTCCTTTTATATAATTTAGGAGTGCAAAAACATAGGGAGCAAACTTATTTGCACGTACAGCCATGTGTCACATTAATAACCTTTCAATTTAATCAAACTAAGCGTGCAAATATATATGGGTACAAGCACTTTTGAACGTAATGCCATATGTCAACTTATTATTCAATCTTAGTTTGATTAAATTACACGTGTATTGATCATAATGTACGAGCACAAATAAACATGGCGTGCAAATACATTTTGCGCGTCTAGTAGATTTTGGTAAAATAGTTTTTGATGGTTTATTTTCGTAACACGGTTACCAATATGTCTGTTTTGGAAATTTCCTTGTAATTTATTTATGTTACACCCTGATATTGATATGGAATTAATGATTATAGCATGTATATTATTACTATCACGCAAGTTTGGTACATAGAATGTGTTTATGGACTTTGATCAAAATTTAGATTTTATGTAAGTTGATATTTTGTATAATCTAGTGGTCGAGTTTAAATGAACTAATTTAGTTACAATGAAAAGTAACGGCTACATTTATGTTAGTTTGATGAAGTTCTGTTTTAAAGTACTAATCAATTAGCTTAAGGTTTGAGAAAGAGTTGATTTTGACTTAAACTCTGATAAGTAGCTAATTAAGGTAGCAAATCTTTAAGGATAAGTAGCTAATTGAGTTAGCAAATCTCTACGAAATCAAGAAGGAAACTAGAATACTTTTTGAGCCAATTTTCTTTTCTACTCCATTCAATACAAAGTTACACTATAAATACTAAAAGAAACCATAATGCTTTCCTAAACTTGAGGAACAAATAAAAGATCATGGAATCATGGATAAGTGGAAACAGTAGTGTTCCCTTTATTGATCATAAACTTATGCATGCAACTAACCAATCTCAATGTGCATGAGATTTCTTCTAAAAATGCATGTAACAATGAAATAACTAGTAGACTCATTCCTCCTAAAGACTTAGACTTGGATAGAGAGTGGACTGATCTAACGAGTGGTTCCCATTGTAATCGTATCAATACTCCCTTCGTTAACATTGACCTTGTTCTCAAGGTCATGCATCGTCGTAGTCAAATGTAAACAGCCCCCACGGTGGGTCTTTTGTGGCGGGTACGAGGTCATTTCTTGATTGAAGGAGAAGAAATTGTGGTGGTTTACAATGGTGAGCAGGTTGGTACTTTTCTGGGCAGTTGTAGCAAAGTCCCTCAACGCGCCTTTTCTGCATATCAGTGGGGGTTAATTGTTTTATCGGTTATGATCGAGTCTGAGAGAGAGGATTGTCTAACACAGGTTGGGTCGTGGGCATAAGTTGTGATGTAGTACTCGAATACGCGATGGGCTTTGGACGATCGGAGGGTTGATCGTTAAGTTTGTCTTCAATAAGCTTGGCTAAATCGATTGCTTGTGTGATAGTTTGTGGGCGAAGAATGGTTTACACTTGTTGAATATCGTGGCGAAGACCCGATATAAAACAATTAAGTAAAGCTTGCGGGAAAGACCCACAACGCAATTGCTCAACCTTTCAAATTCTGGTTGGTAAGCCATGACTGTGGATGTTTGACAAAGTTTAAAAAGGGTGGCCTGGTGATTATCGTATGAAGATAGACCGAACCAGGTTTCAAGTGCATGGGTAAAGTTATCCTATGCCGTAAGGAGGTTATTGTTGACAAGGTATTTATACCAACTTAGTGTGTCCCCTGATAAGTGTAATGCAACAATTAGTATGTGTTGGTGTGGAGCAATAGTATAGAAAGCAAAGTATTGATCGACTTAGAAAAGCCAATCGAGGAGGTTGGAACCATCGAATATTGGAAGAGTGATTTTCTGGGGCCTGATTTGTAAGCCATTAACCGTGGTGGTATGGTTGGGGGTGGGGGTGGAGGTGGGGGCGGCGGTGGGGCTTGGAGAAGATTCGTCATGCTATTGACGAGGGCATCAACTTTTGTGTTTAGGGCAGATAATTGGTCTTGGAAACTTGTGGGTTGATCGTCGTTTGATGTGTCTTTATGAGGAGGCATGGTGAGATCGAGAATGAAAGCACATTGATAAGTAGCTAATCGAGTTAGCAAATCTCTAAGGATAAGTAGCTAATTGAGTTAGCAAATCTCTAATAAATCAAGAAGGAAACTTGTTGATCCCAACTTGATCTTGCAAACCTTGTTGAAGGGTTAGTTGTATTGAATAGATTCAAGACAACTATGCTAGAAACTTTGTTGATACTAAAGAGTATGCGGAATCTACTCTTTAATACTTAGAAGAATATCAATGTAATAGTAAACTGTAATGCAGTAGAATGAACAATGAATATAACCAAAAAGCTTCAATATTATTATGATGAATAATACGAGTACTTTGTCTAGTACTAGGGTTTACAACCTTGAAGCTATGAATGTGTCTATCGAGATGTGTTTACAACCATAACCTAGGATCTCCTTTTATACACCAAGGAGTCCTTTACAAGATAACTACAAATCTTCTAAACTTCTATAAGATATCAACATATCTTCTAATTATATAGGATATACATTGAATCATTCCATACATATCACAAAACACGCTTTTATCTCCTCTTCACACGTCTTTATCTTCATGCAGTCTTCAGTCTTTATCAGCAGTATAAATCCCTTCAGCAGTGTTAAGTTTAGTACTAGCAGTACTAACTTATACCTAGCAGTACTAACATTCTTCTAGCAGTACTAACTGGTTTATACTGCCAGTTATAACTTAAGCAGTACTAACACTTTGACTTGGCAGTACTAAGTCTAATGAGTTTAATTCCCAACAATCCTCCCCTAAACTTGTGATTTACCTCCAAATCATCAAGTTTCTTGAATTAAACCTTTCTGAGAGGATTCTTCCAAACATTCTTCTAATTCTGAAGTTGAGACTTTACAAACCTGAGAAGTTCAAATGCCATTTCACTTTCTTGATCAACCTCTAGTCTTCTACTTAACATCCTTGAAAGCATTTCTTGAGTAAGAGGATATTTCTTCTCTATCATCATGTGAATAGCAATTCCAGTATGCATCAGCAACATATGAATTCCACATGAGTCAAATAATCTCCAGCTTATCAAGTTGTAGTCCTGTTGATTCTTCCATATTTCATCATCTTCATTAGGCTCAAATAAGATCTTCAGATCTCCCCAAAGTAACAAGTCATATCCTTCTATCTACGGTTAATTAAATAAGCTAAATAAAACTAAGACCAATTCGCCGTATCCATAAACTGGAATACGCCGTATTGAGAAACCTGTAAAAAGTATCTAAATACGGGTCAGTCTGTTGAATACGCCGTATCATGTGCATGAATACGCCGTATTGACAGAACTGACAATAATGTTTAAAGTGCATAAAAATAAAGGACTGATAACGTCCAGACATTCAATACGCCGTATGGTATGGAGCGGATACGCCGTATTGATGTCTGGGAAGACAGACTCGATAAAAATAAATAACAATCCGGGTTGTCTCCCGGGAAGCACTTTTCTTTCAGCTAGTCTTTAAGTTAGACTTTTTCCTTCCAGCTTCTTTACTCCATCTCATGCACGCTTATGTGCCCGCGTGTGAGCCATTCTTCCATCTTCGCATCTCAGACATATTCGGGTCCTAAGTTCAAGACCCCCTTGTAAAAACTCTTGAGCTTTTGGTACGAGTGCTAGATCTCTTCATCATATCTTCCTTACTCATCTTTAGTAATTGCAGGATCTTGTTGCATTGTTCATTAGTGTGGTGTTTAAACCTCGGATGTGACCGCACCATTTGGTAAGTAACTTCTTCATTACCATTGTGAATGGTAATAATTCCTTTGAACCGTTTTGCATTAATACCAACTTCTCTCAAAAACGGTTCGCCAAAAATAACATCGCCCATTCCTTCATCCCGATAAGCATCCATATCTTCTAAAATTTCAAAATCTGTTAAGATAGGAAAAGTTCCAACAAAGATAGGTATGTTCATTAAGGCTCCAACTACATTGTTTCCCTTGTATTCCAAATTTTCCTTCCTTATAGAATTGTAAAACTTTTTGGACATCACATTTACGTACAAGATAGGGAAAAAATTAGCGTGTAAAAATTTAAAACCTATCATGCAAGAGAACTTTAAGTTGTGGGCACAATCAATACAGATCTTTTTATCGTGGTCGCAATCACCTTCCTTAATGGTGAGCATTAAATCATAAACTTGATCTCTCCTAAGCTCTAATGGTACATTAAGATCGTTTAGTTCTATGTAATCCTCAAAGAAAGGGTCTAATGATCTATTCAACACCAAAGTCTCTCCCATTAGCCTAGCTTCTAAATCAAGTTCCATTCTTTCTCTTAAGCTTAGCATGTAGACCCTCTTAATTAAACCACTAGCAGGTTTAACACTTTAGAAAATTATTTTCTCTTCTCCAACCCTCAAAGTAATCTTCCTTTTGAAAACATCAATCTTAGCATGGGCGGTAGACAAAAACGGTCTTCCGAGGATCAAGGGCACTTTGATATCCTCGGGCATATCAAGAATTATAAAATCTACGGGGAAAATAAATTTACCAATACCTACTAGCACGTTTTCAGTAATTCCTTTTGGATATTTCACAGTCTTATCTGCTAATTCAACTGTCAACTTAGTGTGAGCTAATTCGCCTAAACTAAGT
>BQNB010121946.1:0-20370 GCA_026074375.1 Tanacetum coccineum
ATCATCGTAATTAGAGGAGTATCTCGAAGTTTGATCAAGATTGAATGTTACGGCTTCTTTTCCAACTCGAAGAGTTAATTCACCTTTGTACACATCAATCAAAGCACGTCCGGTTTTTAAGAGGGATCTCCCGAGAATCAGGGGGACTCGGGGATCGGCATGTCGGCCGGATCGGTTGGGTGATCGAACGGTCCGCAATTTCAAGAGTCATACAAGTAGGAGTGAGCTCCGGAAGAGAAAGCTTTTTCCACACGGATAATGGCATGAGATTTATGCTAGCGCCAAGATCGGCCAAGGCTAAGCACTCATCCATTCCGGGAAAATCACACGGTATGAGAAATTTGCCGGGGTCTCCAAGTTTTTCGGGTAACTTTTTGAGGAGAACCGCCGAGCAATGCTCATTCAACGGAGTTCTAGCCATTTCACTTAATTTTTCTTTGTTTCCAATCAAACTCTTAAGTGTCGAAGCAAATTTAGACATGAGAATTAAAGCATCCGCAAGGCTAATTTCAAAACTTAAATCTTTAAAAATTTCGTAGAATTTCTCAATTTGGTCGTTAGCATTTTCACGGCGCCTTTCATCATTACGTGTCGTAGGATACGGAATTGACGGTTTTGGGTTAGGCATCGGAGCACTAACGGGAGCAACAACGGGCTCAGAATTTGGTACTTGAGGTTGAACTTGGACAACCGGAGGTTGGACGTCTTTGGTACTTCTGTTATTAGTAGGAGGCACCGTGTCCTTTGTCACCTCGGTTTCACGTTCCACTACTTTAGGAGGAGAAGAAGTAGTAGTAGGAATCGTGGGTCCTTGATAAGCAACACCGCTTCGGGTGGTAATACCCTTCAAGTCTACCTTCGGGTTAGTAATGGTATTACTAGGGAGTGAACCCGAGCCCGAAGTAGAAGCGGTATTGGAATTCACAAATTTAGAAAGCATGTCCGTTAAATTGGTCATTTGATTTTGCAAGTTTTGATTTTGATTTTGCATATTTCTCATAACTGCATCATTAGCTTTGACGTAGTTTTGAAAATCATCCTTCGACACACCTTGTGTTTGCGGAGCCGGAGCTTGGTAAGGTGGAGCTTGGTGAACCGGGGGTTGATTAATCGGGGGTCGATAAATTTGGCCTTGGTTGTAATTAGTCCCCCGGTTTTGGTTGTAACGGTTTTGGTTATTTCCTTGGTTTTGTTGAACGGGAGGAAAACCGGGAGGTCGAATTTGATTTGCAATCGGGGCTCGGTAACCGGTATTTCCTTGATTGAAATTAGCTGTGGCGGCTTGGGAAACATATTCTTGAATATTGTCACGATAAACGTTGCCATCGGTGGCGGGACAATTTCGGTAAGAATGAGCTCCACCGCAAGTAACACAACTTTCCTCGACCGCTTTTACGGGAGCGGGAGCTTGGGATTGGTTTTTCTTATCGAGAAGTAAAGCTTTCACCATATCTTTAAGTTCGGAAACATCGGGAGAAATACCGGGGGTGGAAGAGCTCGAACTCACTTTGGCAACAACCGGTTTGTTACGTGAATTACGAACTTTGGATTTGCTCTCGATGATTCTTAGGCAATCCCGAGGCATTTTATCCAAAAAATTACCACCCGCGGCGGAATTCAACGAATCTTGATCATTAGAGTTCAAAGCATTATAGAAAGTATCGAGTTGATGTAATTCCGAAAATCCATGATGTGGGCATGCCCGAAGAAGATCATTGAATCAGTCCCATGCCTCGTAAAAAGTTTCATCAAATCATTGTTGAAATCTCGTAATTTTATTTTAAAGATTTGTTGTTGTAGAAGGAGGGAAGAATTTGTTGATGAATTTCGAAACAAGATCATCCCTTGTAAGAATCGATCGAGGGGGTTCTTTTCAAGCCAAATCCGGGCGGCACCCTCGAGGGAAAATGGGAAAAGCATAAGCTTAACCGACGTACTCGGGACGTTCGGGAACTTCATCGTAGAAGTGATCTTGTTGAAATAACGAATGTGAGCATGAGGGTCTTCTTTGTCATGTCCAAAAAATTGTTTGTTTTGAACGAGGGTAAGCAAACCGTGCTTAAGCTCAAAGTTGTCCGCGGTGATCTCGGGAACAATGATGGCATCCTCGTAACCCTCAGTGGGTGCTTCAAGCAATTGAGCCATAGTACTATTATCGGTCATCGTAACTACGAGAGGAGTTTGATTTTCAATAGGTTACACAAGATTAAATGGGTCAACAAAACTCGGTGGGACTTGTTGTTGACGGTTAAAATTACGAGATTAAGAACGAGTGCGCATGCACTAAAATGTAAAAAGAAAATTTATACTAGTTTTTTTTGGTTTTTCAACAATGTATTCACAATGTATTTTAATAACGGACAATAAGATAAGACACTTAAACCTAATAATCAACTCGCTTCTCGGTAACTCTTTAAAGAGAAAAACGCATAAAGGAGCGGAGGAGTAGGAAAGCGCGAAGCTATTAAAAACCTTTCTCCTTTAGGGTTGTAGTTCCTTGGAACGACCTGCCTTATACCACTCTTACAGTTTGTTTAACTTTCAAAGGTGAACCGTACCTCGCGAGAGACACAAAAGGTAAGTTTTTGATCTTTGGTTCGGGAACTTATTAATGATAATACTTCAATTGAAAGTATTATATTGATGGTGAATTTTATTTCTTTTTACGGACAATGTTTTTAAATTTTTGATTTTTTTTATATTATATATATACTAATAAAAGAAAAATCTGTTTGTAATTTTTTATACGAAAATAAACAAAATAACTTCACACGGAATGATCTTCAATACACAAAATCTGTCAAACGGTCTCTCAACAATCGTATACAATCTCCCCTGGCAAGCAGGTCGCCAAAAAAAATTGAAGAGTTGACGATTACCCTTTTTTAGAATATATAGATAAATTAAAATAATATACTATAATAAGGATAGGAATCAAAATCTCTCAATGTAGTAACCGGGGAGTATCATTCGAGGGTTTCGTTATCCCAACGAAAGAATGCAATTGAATGTCTGTGATAATTTGTAATCGGATGCTTGAATAGAACAAGATTATGATTGGATTTCTAAAGCTACGAGAAAATTAAGGCAAACACTTAAAAACAATTAAGGGAAAACAAATTTTAACTAATAACGCAAACCGGGAATCCTAAAACGTGACCTAAAAACCCGCTAAGGCAAATAATAACCCTAAAAATGCAAATTTAGTTTCTAAACCTCTAAAATAACAAAAGAAAATTTTCTAAAAAAGATATATATTTTTTTGACTTTTTATAATTTTTTATGAATTAAAAACCTATTTAATCAATTAAAATTCTAGAAAATAACAAATTAACTCCTAAAAATTCTAAAAAATGATTTTCTACTTTAGAAAAGTCTAAAATATCATAAAAACTCAGAAAAACATTTTTCACTACTTTTTATAATTAAAAACTATTTCCTAGAATTAATTTTAAAGCTAAAAGAAATTTAAAATCTAAAAAAATGATGAATAAGATTTTTAAACCTTTGTAAACCTAAAACTATTTATTCTAAATCTAAAAACTATTTTTTTTTATTTTTCTGAATTAATTTACTATTTTTAAATCATTTTCTAAATTTTTAAACTTCAAAAAATAAAGAAAAATAACAAATAAAGGGGGAAAAATATAAAAATTTGCAGGAAAGTCCTAAAAGTTACAAAAGTTCCTAGGATAAATAAGCTGGTTAAGCCAGCTTATCGAATAAGCTCTAAAAAGCTAGAAATAAGCTACGAATTGGCTTAATAAAAAGAGAGTGGAAAATGTGTTAAGTAATTTGATTATGCAAAGATAAACCGAAAAAAACCCAAGGGCGAGTGGTAGTGAGTGTTGTGTAAAAAACGTTTGGTTGAATTGGGGTAGAGGTCTCGGGTTCGAGTCCTACTCACCCTTGGCTTCCCCCAATTCCCAAATGTTTTTTACATGCCATTTTTTACAACTTTTTAGAAAACTTAAAAATAAGCACTTTTTACAAAAACACTTTTTTTATAAACCCCGAATAAGCACTAAAATAAGCTAAGAAAGACAGAATAAGCCTAAACTTCACTAAGCCTTAAAAATGCTAACTGTTAAGCAAATTTAAGCACTAATAAGCAAACCACAAAGAGAAATAAGCTAAGTTAGATGATAAGCTATAACTAAAAAGCAATTTTGAACAAAAATAAGCAACTTCAATAAGCTAGAATGGCAGAATAATCAAAAAAGCGTATATAACTTAGAAATTTTAAGCTAAAAGCAAATAAGCTAAATAAGCTCTTAACTAAAGCGAATAAGCTAAATGGGCTTAACTTACCTTAATAAGCTATACTCTTGAACTCTAGAATAAGCAACTTGAATAAGCTAATAAGAGCCTAATTAAGCAAATTAGCTTTTTGGCCTAAAACTGTTAAGCAAACACCTAAGGAGGAACTTTTTTTAGCTTATTTTTAAGCTAGAAAAAGGATCCTTATGGCTTAGTGGCTTATACCCTAAAAAGATTGGCCAAAAAGCTTCAATAAGTAACAATGAAAAAGCAGTTTTAAATTCAAATAAGCACTTAAAAAGCTTCATGAAAAAGGTATCTTACACAGATTCAACACTTAGACAAATTTTTGCAAACTTTTGCAATCTTAACAAATCACCACTTTTGAGCTTAAAAATAAGCAAACAAATAGATCCTTATGACTATATAACATACAAACAGATTAAGTTTTGACCTCAAAGAACAAGAATCAACAATCAAAAGAGAGTTTGAAATTCAGGATAAGCCACAAAAAGCAAATGAAAAAGCATTTTCTCAAATTTTTTTAATACTTTGCAAATTTTGACAAACTTTGGCAAAATGCAAAACAACAAATGCAGGCTATTAGACTTGATTCCTATCTAACTTTAATACATGCATAAACTCAAAAACATCACAAAACAACAATAAGCAAAAGCACAATCAAATAAGCATATAAAATGAGCTGTAAGCTAACAGTTTCAAACCATAAATTCTTAAAACCTTAAAAATGAGATTTACTACTTAAAAAACTTAAACAAACTAATTTTTTTTGACTAATTTAAGCTAAACTAAACTGACTCAAGTGTCAAAATGCAATTTTGACCCATTTTGACCCATGAAAACAGTTAAACCAAACACCCCTTTAACTTTTAAAAACACCTTTTTAAGCTGATTAACAATGATATAAGCAAACTTAATGGAAAACAGATAACAAGAAAGTTAAGTTAAGCAATATTAAGCATAAAAAGAACAAGAATAAGCACTTAAATAAGCTAATGAGTAATAAGCAATTCCAAGGCAAATAAGGACAGTTTAACTCAAAAACTTAAATAAAAGGCATAAAAGCAACAATCAAAGACAAATAAGCATAGATAACATAAATAAGCAAAAAAAAGCATAAATAAGCAAGAAATAAGCAGTACTACAGTGAAATAAGCCAAGACTTAAAAAGAAAGAACTTATAAAACCCTTGCTTAAACAGGGCAGACAAATGCTCTTAGAGCTATTCTACAAGCTCTGGCTTGTATAAAACAAGCTAGTAAAAGCAATATAAGCCCTTCCCTTTTAGGCTTATCTTCCAAAGAGCTTTTTGAGTGAGTTTTTGTGAACTAGTTATTAAGCAACAAGAAACTAAAAAGTTTTCCTTGCTTAAGTACAAACAGCTTATAAGAACTTAATATAAAAGCTTATAGTAGATTTTGAAACATATAAGAACTTAAAAACTTGCAAACAGATTTTAAAACCAAACTTAAAATTTTATTAAACTCTTTAAAAACATTACAAGGAAAAAGTAAAATAAGCTAAAATAGAACTAAAATAAGCTGAAAAGTAAAAAAAACTAGGTGCCAACAATGGCTTACAAAGGGCCTATTTATACTAAGATAATGAAGGTTCTAGGAAGTGTGTTTCTTTTGTGAGGAGAACTGAAGTGTGCTTCTTGTGTGAGGATCTTCAAATTCTCATCTTCGCTGTCCAAATTAAGTACTCCCCAAGCTCTTTAATCTTAGCCATCAAATCTTTGTCTTCTACCTTGGAAGAATGGGGTGAATTAGGATTGCCAAGGTGTCATGTGGAGGGATAAGGTATGTAAAGGTGTTGGTCATCATAGGGGAGAAGAAAGGGGGATGATGTCTTGTCTAGTTGTGAGGACAGGGCACATTAAGGAAGATGTACAGTGTTCCCGCTTTATTTAAAGTTTGGAGACATGGCAAGAATGGTCCCTGAAAGTGTCATTTGTTATTGCATCCATTGTCCTTAAGGTATGCAACCTTAGTCCTTGAAGTTTGGGTTGGGTTTGCACCGTTAGTCCTTAAAGGACTAACGGGGTAAGGTTTTAAGGGAAATGATTAACAGGAGTTAAGTGGTGTGGGATTGGATTGGGCTTATTTGGGCCGGGTGTTATAATTAAAAAGGTTGGGCTTTTTATTAAGGTTTAAAGTTTATAAAGATATAAGTGGGTTGACCCGGGTCCACTAGGTGGGTACGGGTGGGCCCACTTTTGGCAATTTAGATTTTTGGGTCGGTTTTCGATGCTCTTTCCAATGCCACTTCCCGAGGTTGACTTTGACTTTGACTTTTTTTGTTGACTTTGACTTGGTCTTCTTGTCTTCTCACGGTCTTTCCGTTCTTGTGCTCGGTTTTGTCATTTTGGCTTCGATTTTTGTCCTTTTCTTGGATATCCGTTTCCTGCACAATACAAATGCAAAACATACAAATACAATGTATTTTTGGTACGTTTTTAGTCATTTAAGTCCGGTTTTAGTGGTCAAAGGTATGTGTAATTAAACACATACCAAAATCCCCCATACTAAGATATTGCCGTGTCCTCACACAATGCTTATCAGCTAAATCTGATAAAAATGATAAAGATTCGACAGCAATGGATATAATGGAAACCCCTCAAAAAGATATACATGAAAGACATCGTGACCGTGCGATAACTGCGTAGAAGCGCCAGAACGTAAGAAACCTCTCCAATACGTTCCAAAATCTCAACGGACCGATGAATCGAGAACTGATCTTGCCCTTGACCCAAACTTAACTCCTCTAATGGCGAAACCTTCAGAAATAAACATCGCCAACTTGAAACTCTAAGTCCGTTGATGCTTATCCGCATAACTCTTCTGTCCTGATCTAGCCTCTTTCAGCTTCTCCTTAGCAACAGCCACTTTCTCATTAGTAATCTCGATGAGCTTCGACTTCAATCAAACGTTCACCTACTTCATCCCAACAAATAGGTGCTCGACATTTCTACCATAACAAAAGGCCCGAAAGTGCTTCTTTGATGCCTAGCAGCCAACTATTACTATATGCAACTCCATCCAACACAAATATTCATCCCACTACCCGGTCATTCCAAAGCACAAGCCCTCAACATATCTTCCAAAGTCTGAATGGTCCTCTCTGACTGACCATCGGTTTGAGGATGAAATGATGTACTGAACTTAAGACGAGTTCCCCAAGCTTTCTGTAATCCTTTCCAAAAATGAGACGTAAACTCGGATCTCTGTCGGACACAATAGAAGTCGGAGTATCCAAGCAGCTCAACGATTCCTGTCAAAAAATCTCCGCCAACTTACTAATGACCATAGTTCTTCTGACTGGCAAAGAGAGCAAACTTGGTTAGCCGATCAACAACACCCAAATCGCATCATGACTTTTTCTGAGTAGTAGGTCAAACCATAACAAATCCATGGAAATCTCATTATTCCACATAGGAAACTCCAACGGCTGTAAACAAACCAGTTACCCTCTGATTTTTAATTTTGACCTGCTGACAATCATACAATTGGATACAAACGTAACCATAAAAAAAAAAACATCTTGCTTGGGATGCCGTTTCCCACCAAAAGTACTGTTTCAAATCTCTGTACATCTTGGTTGAACCTGGATGAATAGTAAATGGAGAACTATGAGCTTCCGTCATAACCTTCTCGCGAAGTACCTGATCATTAGGAACACATAGCCTATCTTCAAACCACACAACACCGTCATCATCAACACTGAACTCAGTATGTTTACCGTCTTCAACATTCTGCACAATAGCCCACAATTCACCGTCGTCCCTTTGAGCTTCTTTGATCTGTAGCATGAGGTTAGACCTCTATCCCTCAAACTCCGCGCCAATAGCGCACCAGAACCCTCGTACACATAGCTCAACATCCAAACGCTCTAAATCATAAAGATAAGTAATCAAAACAAGCTATCAACCCAGATTCGACAAAAGCGTCGGCAACCACTTAAGCCTTCCCGGAATTGTACTGATGTTAGTGTCCAAAATCTTTCAGAAGTATCCACATCTTCTCTGTCTCATGTTAAGTTCTCGCTGAGTAAAAATATATTTTTGAGACTCTTATGACAGTAAATATATCACAAGCTTCCCATACAGATAGTGTACTCCAGATCTTCAATGCAAAAACACTGCATCTAACTCAAGATCATTAGTTGTATAATTTACTTCATAAAGGCTCAGTGCCTTGAAAGCGAGGCGATCACCTTCCTATCGTTGCATCAAAACACAACCCAAACCTTTCTTCGATGCATCACTGTATATTTTGAAACCACCGGAACCTGATGGAAGAGTCAATATCGGAGCAGACACCAATCTCCATTTCAATTCCTCAAAACTCTCCTTACGCTCATCCGTCCACACAAACTTCTCACCCTTTCTCATCAGCTGGGTAAGAGGTAAAGCTAATCGGGAGAAACCCTCAACAAAACGTCGGTAATAGCCAGCAAGCCCTAGAAAACTTCTCACCTCCGTCACCGTAGTAGGTCTCGGCCATTTGGTGATAGCCTCAACCTTTGATGGATCCATAATGATGCCATCTGCAGATACAATATGACCAAGGAAAGCGACTTTCTGTAACCAAAACTCGCACTTCGAAAATTTGGCATACAACTTCTTCTATCTAAGAATCTCCAACACAATCCGTAGATGTCGCTCATGCTCTTCTTCATACTTGGAGTAAACGAGGATGTCGTCGATGAAAACAATAACGAACTTGTCAAGGTACTCGTGGAAAATACGGTTCATCAAATCCATAAACACGGCAGGAGCATTAGTCAGACCGAAAGGCATAACCAAGAACTCGTAGTGGCCATAACACGTACGAAAAGCAGTCTTAGAAATATCTTGTTCTCTCACACAAAGCTGGTGATAACCAGATTGCAGATCAATCTTAGAAAAATATTTGGCCCCTGGCAGTTGGTCAAACAAATCGTCGATTCGCAGAAGAGGATATCGGTTACAAATAGTAATACGGTTGAGTTCGCGATAATCAATACACAAGCGCATGCTCCGCCCAGATCCTTCTTTAGTAACAAATAAGACCGGTGCACCCCAAGGCGAAACACTGGGTCTAATAAAGCCATTCTCCAACATCTCCTGTAACTGCTCCATTAACTCCTTCAATTCAACAGGTGCCATACGATACGGAGCCTTTGAGATAGGTTCAGCACCGGGAATTAACTCAATGTCAAATTCAATCTCTCTAAGCCGGAGAAGTCAGGAAGTCATCTGGAAAAACATCACAATTCACGAACAACAAAAAGATTTTCAATATTAAGGACTCTCCAAAGATGTGTCCCATAACAAAAGCCATGAAACCTTGGCATCCACATTAGAAATCAAGGTACGTGCCTTCATAGTAGAGATGAGCTTAACGGACTTAAGCGGTGAGGAACCATGATAAACAAATTCAGGTTAGGGGCGAACGTTACCAAAGTTTACATCCTAGCGTTAGCAGTCATGGTTGCTCTATGAGAACACCAATCCATGCCAAGAACACATCAAAGTCGAACATAAAGGAATAGGAAGAAAAATTCTGCAGGACGAATACGATCATCAAAACTTAAGGGCAGTTAACATATTCATTGGTCAATAAGCATATGGTTCTTCATGGGGTTGAAAGATTACACTTCAAGTTAATTGGTGTAGGATTCATATAAAGTATTCAAGCAAAAGTGGTAGATATAATAGAATGTGTAGCCCCAGTATCAAATAAAACAAAGACAGTACGATCATCAATGTAGAGAATACCGGTAATAGTACCTGAAGTCTTGGCCGCCTGATCACGAGTCGTAGCATAAACCCGTCCTGTAGTAGGAGGTAGTCTAGCAAAATCCGCTGGCATACTCTGCTTCTGCTTCCCTTGGGGACAATCCTTCACCTTATGTTGAGTAGACCCGCAAGTAAAACATCCCCCAGTAGCCTTATAACAAACACCCGGATGAGGCTTTCCACATGTAGAAACAAAGAGGGTGGAGGAGGCAAAGTCTTCGAAGTAGACCTCCTCCTGACTTGGCAGAACCTGAAGCATGTCCCTGGTTAAAATCCCAGGTTGACACTGACCCTTTGCAAGCGTCTGGCTTGTAGTTAACCCTACCCTGGCGGTCATTCCATTCCCACCAGCAAACCTCTGATCCCTGACCCCAAAAATCTTCATTTCGAATCATAACCCCCGATCCTGATGACCTCGATGCTCAACACTCTGGTCCTCGAGACCCACTATACTCATGCCTGAACCTGGTCTAACGACCCATGTCTCCTGTTTGCCCTGTCCCCTGCTCGAATCCGATTACATCTCTATCCGCTTATTCGAATTTCCTGCGCTCATTGCAAGTAACTCGAATGTATTCGGGCGGTAGCCGCAACTGCGCAACATTCTATAAAACCCGTATTACGATCCGGTCCAAAACCGACTTCTTTATCCCCCACTTGAGATGTCTAGTTTGCCTCTGGGCATCTCCAGCAGTATGCTCCAACAAAACTATCCAATCTAGTTGAACCTCTCCATGTACTCCAAGAATTCTCTCGATCCATCAGACATATCGACCCTAATCCCTGCTCATAACGTTGGCTGTTCAGATTGCCCCCCCCCCCCCCCCCCCCCCGGAAAATACCTGTTGTAAAAGATCTCACGAAAAGCAACCCAAGTACAAGTATCGGCAAAAGCATCGCCTCCAACCTGAGTACGCAAATGAGCTTTCCACCAGCTCAGTGCATCACCCTCTAGTTTAAACGCAGCAAGACGAGTCTTGAAGTTGTCGGGACAACCCAAAACTTGAAATAACTTCTCCATATGCGTAATCCAGTCTTCTGCCTCGGCAGGAGTGGCAGCAGACCGAAACGCAAGCGGCTTTAACTTAGTAAACCTTTCGATCCAAACATGAATCCCATGGGGTATAGCATCACCACCACCACCACCTGAAGATCCAACACCATTCCTGATGTCATTGGTGATCTGAGTTCTCAAAGCAGCCGTAAGGTTAGGGAGAGCATTGGCCACAACAGCAGTAATCATGGCCTCGAAGTTAGGAACATCGTCATCCGAGTTCCTACGGGTAGTCACCATCTGAACGATCGAGAAAACGATTAGCAAACGAAAACAAGATAGGTTACGGAAGAGAGTTACGCAGAAGGAACCTAATGTCTACCCAATCCTCACAGGTCATAGCCTAAGCTCTAAGGTCATAAGACCTCGTCATGATTAACCTGGCTCTGATACCATAAATTGTAACGCCCCGACCCAAAAGGGTAGAAGTATTACAAATATGGTGTGACATCAAAGGCATACATAATCATAACACAAGCATAAACAGCGGAAGTCTCAAATAAATAACCAAAGGAAATTAAGTCAACATGACTTAAGGTACATAAGTTCTTATAGGACAGACATATCCAAACGAAATAACCGAAATAACGAATGTCTCGAAAAGTAACAAATCATATATCAAAACTAAGATCTCTAGGGTAAGTCCACACTCAGCACTCATATCCCGAAAGCAACCCCAGCTCCTAGCTTAGATACCTGCCGCAGGAAAAGAAAGTGCGGCTGAGCTTACAAAGCCCAGTGAACAGATATATATAATCGAACGCAAAAAGATAACGGAAAATCAAAGGATACGATACAAGGTGCAAAGGATATCACAAGACATGATCAAAGGAATACAAATATAAGGTAAGACAAATCAGAAGTCAATTCATAGTGTAAGGTAAGATGAATCAGAAAATCAAATCAAGTCCAATTACCAAGCCCAAACAAATCATATCATAAGTAACCAGAGTCACGAGCTCCAAATGTAAAAGACTGAACATCAGTCACCAAATATCCAAATATCATAATGTCATAATCCATCGAATACAAAACAAATCTAGGATGCATCCATACGCCCCTTAAACAAATAATAATCTTCATAATGCGCATATAATATCAAATGGGGGACGGCGTGAGAAATCACTCACTCACACATGAGTCATGCCAAAGGTGCATCAATGACACGGCCATGTTACCTTCATGGCTAGGAAACAAATAGTGGCTTGGTTCTCAAACTGAAGGGTTCAAAGCAAAGTCATATCAAAGTTCATTTCAAAGGGATCATAGCAAAGGTTCAATGTCAAAGGTTCAAATATCAAAGGTTCAAATATCAAAGGTTCAAATATCAAAGGTAGCATAGCAGGGTTCAAATAGAACATAATAACAGATCATATAAGAGAACCAAGATAAAAGGCTCAGAGCAAATGAAGCAAATCACATAAGTAATCAAAGATAGAGAGGAATATGTCATGAGAAACCTTAACGATAAGGTCAGAATATCTGTACCTTATTTCGAAGCAAAGCAATAATCAAAGAAAACACCACAGGAAATCAAAATCACTCCCTCTTGACCGAACCTAAAGAAATGATGAATTCGAATTACAAACCATTCATTTAAGTTATACTTTCCATTTTTAGTAACTTTCCATTTTTAGTAACTTTCCATTTTTAGTAACTTTCCATTTTTTAGTAATATTCATCATTTGAGATTCTATTAAGTATTTTGAATAGCTTAGGGACCTAACATGTCAACCTTACAAGTTTAGGGTTAAATATGACAACTTTCCATATTTTAGGGTTTAATATACAAAATCAACAATTTTCAAGGTTAAAAGTTTAAATATCAAAGTTTCACACTTTATTCAGATTATACCTTTCATTTCCTGTATTTACAAGTCAAACCCTTAATTTACACAATTTACATATTTAGCCTTTTTTGTTTATTAATTATTTAAACAATATCTTTAATTATCCATAATTACAAAACAAGTACTTATAGATCCAATTATGACAAATTCATACTTTATACATTAAATACTAACCAAACCTTCCACTTTTCAGAATTTACAATTTCAGTCCCTCTAATTTAATTAATTAATCTCTAATTACTTATTATATGTAATTAACCATTTTAATCCAAAATAATATCAATATGACATTTTATACCCCCCAACTTATTTTATACAGAATATAACAATTATAATAACATGTCTAAAACAGACCCCATAGTTTCAGAAATTACAAAACAAGTCCTTATACTTTTAAAATCACAATCGGCTAACAAATAAATCACTAAAACCCTAATTAAATTTTTCCCCAAACATTTCCCAATTTTTATACAATCATTAGCATTAAGAGAACCTGGAAAAATTATTAAAACCCTAACCCTAATTTTATTTCTTTCCTTTTTCCTTTTATTCGAAATCGGCAAACAAAGATAAATCCCCAATAATTATTCGAATCCTTCCTAAATTTTTCCAACAATTTATCTGAGTCATATATGATATAAATACCCTTAGAAAAATATAAAATCAATTGTACAAATAATTTTTATGCCGATTTCATAATTAGCTAAAAATTAGGGTTTCGAACATGTTTTAATTTATAAAATCAATATAACATGCATGAATATTTTTCTTAAGCATAGAACGAATTAATATGATGAAAAATGAGATACAAAAATACCTTTGATGATTCTTGATGATTTTATGAATTTATGCTATTCGGTTGTGTTATTCGAACCAAAATAATTTCCCCGATTGAACCAAGCACTCTACAATCTTTCCAATATTTTTCCCACGATCCTTGATCTCCAAAACACCTTAGAAAATTCGTGCTTGCCCTTGGAAAACTTTGGTGCCGCCTCTTTTGTATTTTTAGGGTTTCGGTGGTTATGGTTTTTAGGTTTTAACAAATAAGATGTATAAAAGAAATATATTAGGTAGTTTGACCGATTTTATGGGCTTTCTAAATGGGCTAAATCTGATTTGTAACTTGCCATATTTATTTTGTAACTATCCATATTTAATTTACTTTAATTTGTAATAAATACATAATTAAATACACTTAATTTCGGCATAACTTATATATACATAATTATTAATTATTTTTCTTATATAATATAAGGTATTTTAATATTACATAAATTTCATAATTGTCACATGTTGTATTTTCATAATTTCTAACATTTAAATGAAGTTTATTTAAGCTTTTATGGAATTTTCTTGCATTAGGGGGTATTTTGGTAATTTTACACTTGTTGAGATTTTTTTTTAGGTTTTGCAACTTTATGCATGATTATTTTTCTTAAGCATAGAACGAATTAATATGATGAAAAATGAGATACAAAAATACCTTTGATGATTCTTGATGATTTTATGAATTTATGCTATTCGGTTGTGTTATTCGAACCAAAATAATTTCCCCGATTGAACCAAACACTCTACAATCTTTTTAATATTTTTCCCATGATCCTTGATCTCCAAAACACCTTAGAAAATCCGTGCTTGCCCTTGGAAAACTTTGGTGCCGCCTCTTTTGTATTTTTAGGGTTTCGGTGGTTATGGTTTTTAGGTTTTAACAAATAAGATGTATAAAAGAAATATATTAGGTAGTTTGACTGATTTTATGGGCTTTCTAAATGGGCTAAATCTGATTTGTAACTTGCCATATTTATTTTGTAACTATCCATATTTAATTTACTTTAATTTGTAATAAATACATAATTATACATAATTCGGCATAATTATATATATATAATTATTAATTATTTTTCTTATATAATATAAGGTATTTTGATCTAACATAAATTTCATAATTGTCACATGTTGCATTTTTATAATTTCTAACATTTAAATGAAGTTTATTTAAGCTTTATGGAATTTTCTTGCATTAGGGGTATTTTGGTAATTTTACACTTGTTGAGATTTTTAGGTTTTACAACTTCTTCCCCTCTAAAAAAAAATTTCGTCCTCGAAAATTACTGTTTCAAATCTCTGTACATTTTGGTTGAACCTGGATGAATAGTAAATGGAGAACTATGAGCCTCCGTCATAACCTTCTCGCGAAGTGCCTGATCATTAGGAACACATAGCCTATCTTCAAACCACACAACACCGTCATCATCCATTCATCAACATGAACTCAGTATGTTACGTCTTTCCAACATTTTGCCCCATAGACCACAACTCACCGTCGTCTCTTTGAGCTTCTTTGATCTTAGCGTGAGGTTTAGACTCTATCTCATACTCGCCCAATAGCCACAGAACCCGTACACTAGTTCAACATCCAAACGTTCTTAATCATGAAGGATTATGAATCAAACAAGCTATATCCCAGAATTTTCCGACTAAGGTGGTCAGGCACCACATTAGCCTTGCCAGGATGGTACTGGATGTTCGTGTATAATCTTTCAAAAGCTCCTTCCATCTTCTCTATGTGTCTCATGTTAAGTTCTCGCTGAGTAAAAATATATTTGAGACTCTTATGATCTGTAAATATATCACAGGCTTCACCATACATATAGTGTCTCCAGATCTTCAATGCAAAAAACCACTGGCAGAGCTAATCAAGATCATGAGGCGGTTGGATAATTTACTTCATAAGGCCGTCAGCTGCCTTGAAGCGTAGGCGATCACCTTCCATGTTGCATCAAAACACAACCCAAACCTTTCTTCGATGCATCCACTGTATATCTGAAAAACACTGACACCTGATGGAAGAGTCAATTATCGGAGCAGAACCAAGCTCCGTTTCAATTCCTCAAAACTCTCCTGACGCTCATCAGCTCCACACTTAATTCTCACCCTTTCTCATCAGTTGGGTAGTGGTTAAAAGATAATCGGGAGTAACCTTAACAAAACGTCTGGTTGGTAATAGCCAGCAAGCCCCAGAAAACTTCTCACCTCCGTCACCGTAGTAGGTCTCGGCCATTTGGTGATAGCTTCAACCTTTGATGGATCCATAATGATGCCGTCCAGGATACGATAGGACCAAGGAAAGTGACTTGTTGGTAACAGGAACTCGCACTTCGAAAGCTTCCATACAACTTCTTCTGATAAGAATGTTACAACACAATCGTAGTTGTTGTTCATTGCTCTTCTTTCAGACTTACAGTTAAACAGGAGGATGTCGTCGTATGAACACATAACGAACTTATCGAGTGGTACTCGTGGAAAAATACGGTTCATCATAAGCCATAAACACGGCTAGGTGGCATTTGTCAGACGAAGGGCATAACCAAAAGCGCGTAGTGGCATACGCCGTACGAAAAGCAGTCTTAGAAATATCCTTGCTCTTCACTCGAAGTGATGATAACCAGCATCGCAGATCAAATCTTAGAAAAATATTTGGCCCCTTGCAGATTTGAGTCAAACAAATTCGTCGATTCACGGAAGAGGATAGCGGTTTACGAATAGTAATTACGGTTTGAGTTCGCGGTAATCAATACACATGCGCATGCTTCCCATCCTTCTTCTTAACAAATAAGACGGTGATACCCCAAGGCGAAAACACTGGGTCTAATAAAGCCATTCTCCAAATCTCCTGTAACTGCTCCTTGAACTCCTTCAATTTTAATTGGTTGGCATACGTTATGGTGCCCTTTGAGATAGGTTCATAGTACGGGACTAACTCAAATGCCAAATTCAATTTCTCTAGCCGGAGGAAGTCCAGGAATGTTTCAGCGGGAAAAACCATCAGCGAATTCACCGACACAACATACAGATTTTCTAATTTTTAGGACTCTACAAAGATGTGTCCATACCAGAGTAGAGAAACTGGCACCCATGAGAAATCAAGGTACGTTGCCTTCATAGCAGAGAGAGCTTAACAGACTTAAGCGGTAAGGAACCATGATAACAATTTCAGGTTGAGCGAACGTTACCTAAGTCACAGTCTAGCATAGCAGTCAAGGGTAGCTCGATGAGAAGTCACCAATCCAAGCCACGAATACAACAAAGTTCGAGCATATGGATAGGAAGTAAATTCGGCAGGCCGAATACGATCATCAAAACGTGAGAGGGCAGTTAACATAATCTATGGTCAATAACGCATATGGTTTCTTCATTGGGGTTGAATGATTATACGTCTCAATTAGGGTTGTGTAGGAGTCATATTTAGGTTCTACGGGTAGTCACCATCGGAACGGTTTCGAGGGGAAAACGATTAGCAAACGAAAACAAGAATGGGTTACGGAAAAAAAAATAAAAAAAAAAAAAAAAAAAAAAAAAAAAAAAAAAAAAAAAAAAAAAAAAAAAAAAAAAAAAAAAAAAAAAAAAAAAAAACAAAAAAAAAAAAAAAAAAAAAAAAAAAAAAAAAAAAAAAAAAACAAAAAAAAAAAGGAAAAAAAAAAAAAAAAAAAAAAAAAAAGAGAGTTTACGCAGAAGGAACCTAAATGTCTACCAATCCTCACAGGTCATAGCCTCAAGACTCTAAGGTCATAAGACCTCGTCATGATTTACTGGCAGCTCTGATACCATAAATTGTAAGGCCGACCCAAAAGGGTAGAAAGTATTACAAATATTGGTGTGACATCAAGGCATACATAATCATGACAAAGCATAAATAGCGAAAGTCTCAATAAATAACCAAGGAAAATAACGTCAACATGACTTAAGTAACATAGTTTACTTAAAGGGACATACATATCCAAAACGGAACATAACCGAAAATAACGAATGTCTCGAAAAGTAACAAATCATATATCAAAACTAAGATCTCTAGGGTAAGTCTCACACTCAGAACTCATTTATTCTGAGCAACCCCAGCTCCTAGCTTAGATACCTGCGCAGGAAAGAAAAGTGCGGCTGAGCTTACAAAGCCCAGTGAACCAGATATATATTAATCGAACGCAAAAGATATACGGAAAATAAAGGGATACGATATAAGGTCAAAGGATATCACAAGACATGATCAAAGGATACAAAATATAGGTAAGACAAATCAGAAGTCAATTATAGTGTAGGGTCAGATGAATCAGAAATCGAATCAAGTCATTATTACCCAAGCCCTAACAAATCATATCATAGTAACATGGAGTATGACGCTCCAAATTTTGTGAAGGACGTGGATATGGCACCCAAACATCAGTCACCAAATATCCATATATCATAATGACACATCCATCGAATACAAAAACAAATCTAGGATGCATCCATACGCCCCCTTTAAACAAATAATAAGCTTCAAAATGCGCATATAATATCAAAATGGGGGACGCTGTGAGAAATCACTCATCACACATTGGGAGTTTCATGCCAAAGGTGCATCATGACACGACCATGTTAACTTCAAGCTACGGAAACAATTAGTGGTTGGGTCTCAAACTGAAGGGTTCAATGCCAAAGTCATATCAAGTTCATTTCAAAGGATCATTAGCCAAAGGTTCAATGCCCAAAGGTTCAAATATCAAAGGTAGGCATAGCAGAGTTCAGATAGAACATAATTACAGATCATATAAGAGAGCCAAGATAATAAGGCAAAGAGCAATTGAAGCAATTCACATAAAGTAATCAAAGTTAGAGGGAATATGTCATGTGAAAAGCCTTAACGTTTTCAGGTAGAATATCTGTACCTTACTTCCGAAGCAAAGCAATAATCAATGTAAAACACCACATGAAATCAAAATCACCTCTCTCTTGACCGATACTAAGAAATGATGAATTCGAATTAAAAACCATTCATTTAGTGATATTACCATTTTTAGTAACTTTCCATTTTAGTAATTTCCTTTTTTAATAACTTTCCATTTTTAGTAACTTTTCCATTCTTAGTAATATTCTTCATTTTGAGGATTTATTAGCATTTTGAATAGCTTAGAGACTTAATATACCAACCTTACCAATTTTAGGGTTAATATGACAACTTTCATATTTTAGGTTTAATATTGCAAAAATCAACAATTTTAAGTTTAAATGTGTAAAATATCAAAGTTTCACTTTTATTCAGATTATACTTCCATTTTCTTTATTTACATAGTCAAAACCCTTAATGACACCAATTTTACTATTTAGACCCTTTTTGTTTTTTTATTATTTTAAACCATATCTTTAATTATCCATAAATTACAAAACAAGCCCTCCTTATAGGTGATTCAAATATGGCAAAAATCAGCCTTTATACATTAAATACCTGCCAAACCTTAGACTTTTCAGACTTTCAAATTCAGTCCCTTATTTTAATAATTACTTTCCTTTCTAATTACTTATTATATGTAATTAACCATTTTAATCCAAAATAATATCAATATGACATTTTATACCCCCCAACTTATTTTATACAGAATATACTAAATATAATAACATGTTTAAAATAGACCTCATAGTTTCAGAAATTACAAATCACCCCCTTATACTTTAAATATTCAAATCGGCTAATCAATTAAATCCACAAAACCCTAATTTATTTTTCCCAATCACAAACACAATTATTTTCCCATCATTAGCATTGATTACACCTGGAAAAAATAGCAAAACCCTAACCCTAATTCATTTTAACCATTTTCTTCCCTTTTTCCCTTATTTCGCAAATCGGCAAACATAATTAAATCCCAAATAATTATTTCGAATCTTTCCTAAATTTTTCCAACAATTTATCTGAGTCATATATGATATAAAAAACCTTATAAAAATATAAAATCAATTTTACAAATATTATTTGTGCCGATTTCATAATTAGCTAAAAATTAGGGTTTCGAACATGATTTAATTATTTCGACCAAAATAACATGCATGATAATTTTTCTTAAGCATAGAACGAATTAATATGATGAAAAATGAGATACAAAAATACCTTTGATGATTCTTGGTGATTTTATGAATTTATGCTATTCGGTTGTGTTATTCGAACCAAAATAATTACCCCGATTGAACCAAGCACTCTACAATCTTTCCAATATTTTTCCCACGATCCTTGATCTCCAAAACACCTTAGAAAATTCGTGCTTGCCCTTGGAAAATTCTTATGCCGCCACTTTTAGTTTTTAGGGTTTTCGGTATTATTGTTTTTAGGTTTATCAAAATGAAAATGCATAAAAGAAATATACTAGGGATTTTGGCCGAGTATAATGGGCTTTCAAATAGATAAAATCAGAATTTTAACTTTGCAATATTTATTTTGTAATTATCCTTAATTAATTTGCTTTAATTTGTAATATATAAATACATAATTATACATAATTCGGCATAATTATATATATATAATTATTAATTATTTTTCTTGTATAATATAAAGTATTTTAATCTTACATAATTTTCATAATTGTCACATGTTG
>BQNB010121947.1:0-20370 GCA_026074375.1 Tanacetum coccineum
CATACTGCTTCTAATCCAATACTTTGTAATCTTGTTGATTCCTTCATATTTTATCTTCTACATGTGGTTTAAACATTGTTTTTAAATCATCCTATAACAACAAATCCAAGTCTTTTACTGGTCTTGTTGTCTCATATTTAGCTTTTAACAACTTGTACAAATCTTCCAAATCTTCCTTGTTAAAACTTTTAAGCATATGACTAATGATCATGTACATTTGATACTTTCCATCAGCTCTCATTATTTGATAATAGATTTTTCTTCCTTCTTTATGAATCTTCAAGCCAACAATACTTGGAGGCTTAACAGCTAAAGGTATAACATCAATTGTTACCTCTTCTTCATCTAGAATGATTTCCAAACACTGTTTAAGCTATATTGTTTCTTTGTCATCTTCTACCTTTTGCTTCTTTCCAAACACCTTCCACCAACTATGTTCTAAAGTTTTCAAATGTATTTACCCTTTTGAATGCTCTGTCAAACATCTCTTGGATATAATTAAACCCTTTCAACTTCAAATCTTGGAGCTTGTATCCTTCCATGTTCTTTAGGTAAGTACACATTATCTTTCTTTGTTAAGCTTTTGTTGGTGGTTTGTTTCTTTTCTCTTCTGCTCTTTTAGCTGCAAAATGCTTTCTTCTTTTCTCTAAGAGTTGTTGAAATAATGTAGCCTTTTCTTCAATAGACAACTCTTCTTGTTCTTGTGCTTGCATTCTTTCAGCCAATTGATGATCAACATCAATCTTTGCCTGTATATCATCCCATGTTTCAATCAAGGCAATATTAGCTTCTTCTTCTTTTTCAGCTTTCTCTCTTGCAAGTCTTTCTTCTTCATCAAATTCAGCTTGTAAATTTAAAGCAGTTTCTTCATCACGCCTGATTTGATCTTTCTTCTTCATAGGCTTCACAGGTTCTATCAATATCCCTTTACCTTTGTCCTGTGATTGTTGTGAAGATAGTTGTGAAGATATTGTTGTTGTAGATTCACCCAGCTCTTGTATAACAACCCCTTTGTTCTTGGGTTTTGTACTTTTCATTTCTATAAGTGCTTGAGCCAAAGTAATATCACCATCATCATCAGTAGTTGTTGTAGCAGCACTAACAGTTGTTGCATCACCAGCAGTACTAACTACATTACCAGCAACACTAACTTAAGCAGCATTAGTAATTAACTTAACAGTGTTAATAACTTCAACTACTTCTTCAACAACATTAAGTTCATCATTTTCCTTATTAGCAACAACTTCTTGTTCTGCAACAAACACCTTCTCACCATCTAAAACATTCACATCAAACATCTCTTCATCTACATTTTGAACATAAATGAGGGTAATTTCTTCATCTGCATCAATAGCATCAATCCTCCCCTGTTTGGATACATCCTCACCCAAACTTTCTTCATTATCAGAGGATTCTACCCTAGCAGTCAAACCAACTTTGTATAATCTCTTCAGCCTATGAGTTCTTGACCTAATTTTCTTTTTAAGCTTCTTGACCCTCCTTTTCAAACTAGCAATCTCATTATCTTGAGTGGTCTCTGTCTTCTCCAAATCAAGAACCCTGTTTTATAAAGTGGTACATAGTGCCATCAATTCATCAAGTTTAATTCTATCCTTATCACTTTGAAGTGTGTTACCTCTTACGAGCAGTAAATCATTGGAATGTTTAGATACATTCTCAAACCTAGTTTGAGCAATAGTATCCCCCATGTTTTCTTAGCACTTGGGACCACCACCTGAATTAGTTCCTTGGGAACTAGATTCATTAGGTGTTGCCTTGGATTGGGTCTTATTTATGTTACCACTATCCCCCGCTGCTTCTAAGCTAGAAGCAGTAGTGGCATCCCTCACCAAACTGTCACCCAACTCCTTATGGACAGCCTCATTTGTAACATTTTCAATAGGATCACTAGGCTGAGGTACCGAAGTGTCCTTTCTTTTAGGCTTCCTAGGTTGTTGTGTCTTTTGAGGTTGAGTTGATGGTTAAATAAAGGTGGGTGTGTAATGGGGATCAGTTGGAATTGATGAACCTTCACCCAATTGTGATTGGTTTTGTACCACCATTGTTTGAAATAAAGGTGTTACTCTACCAGAAAAACCTTTGCCTACCCTTCTCATATTTCCAAAAATCTTTTTCGTATAAGTGGGTGCAATATAAATTCTCTTATGAGTTGGCTGCCCATCAAGTTGTTGGTCTAAAAATACTTGTACAAACCTTGGATACATCAAAAATTTGCCAGACAAATTATCCAAGTTTATAATCATACTTTCAAAAATGAACTTTTTTTAAAAATTAAATTCTAATTTGTAGCTAAGTCAGAGTAATGGCAGATGCCAGAGACTACTAGAAACACGATGCCATGCAGTAGATTTTTTTGACTTGACACTGGGGTTTGTAAAATAGTATGAATTAGAAATTTCCATTGTGGGGAAAAGAATGGTTTATAAAAGGTTAGTTTTTGTGAAATTTTCTCATACCCCATCAATGTAAGTTGTTCAAAAATGGTAGAATTTGGTAAACAATCAACACTACCTTATCTGCTAGTTGAAGATCTCTTCTAACAGATGATTTCAGTTGATGATTAACTTTTTTTCTTTTTCCCCCCACCCATCTACTAGTGCATGTAACCGATCTTTCCCATTTATAGTTTTGGCCTTGACATTAGACCAAATTGTTTCCATACAAGAAATTAACATATTAGGATATAATGGTTAGGTCATCTTTTATAGGAATGTGCATTCAAAAAATTCCACAATTTTGTTCAAACCCAGTCACTTTTTTGTGGGTTAAGACAAAAAGGCGACCATATTATGAGTATCAGCAAACTTTAAAGTCGTCATTTATTTTGGGTTTTGATAATGGATGATAAAATTGAGTTAGGGTTTGTAGTTAGAGAGTATTTGAAAGAGTGAAATTGATTAAATGATCGATTGAAACCCTTAATTGAAGTATTTATGGAAAATACCCTCAACAACATTAACTACCACCCAACATTAGTAACCCAACAGTAGTAAGTTATGCCTAGCAGCATTAACTTTGAGTCACCAACATTAACTCCAATTCTATTCTAAACAGCTTTTCCATCATCAATTTAACACTTTTCTTTGCTTTTCCTGCAAAATGTTAGTCCAAAAACCAAGAAAACACAAGCCATAGCAATTTTCACAATTATCACAGTATTAATTATACCTAGCAGTATTAAGTATAACAAACAGTAGAAACTCAGCAGTATTAAGTATAACCAGCAGTACTAATTATACTTAATAACAGAAACTTTTAATGACATGAATAACAGTACTAATTCATACAAAACTCTACAAAAACATAAAGGATAAAAGACTTTAAGGATTTAGCATTCCAATACTAGCAATCAAATATTGAAATCTACTTAAATCAAAAGCTTTTGTAAGCAAATCTGCAACATTCTTGTTAGTAAAAGATTTTTGACCATTTGAATCAATTTCTTTTCATTGCAATCTCTAATAAAATGATGTCTGATCTCTATATGCTTTATTTTTTAATGAAAAACATGATTTTTAATTATGAAAATAGTATTGTTATTGTCAATAAAGATGGTTCTTGAATACTGATGGAGTTTGCAAGTTCACCTACAACTGCTTCTTCAGCGATAGTAAGAGATCTTGTTTTCCTTGGCACAAAATCTTTCTTGAGTTTGTTGGGAACATTAGCTACTTCATCACCATAACACATAAAACCTTTTCCTCTTCCATTTTTGATTAGAGATACGTGTTGCTCTTTTGGTTCATCAAAATTTTTAGCTTTCTCACTTTCTACTTTCTTAGCCATATAATACGTGTATCCTGCTTTCTTCTTCATTGCATCACTAATCATAGCATCCAGAACTTCCATTCCAAACTTGTAGTCATCGTTAGTTGTGTTTAACAGTTTGGTTATGGGATGATCATCTTGTAAACTATGCAACTTAGAGTCTGATCTATGAGGAATACTCTTGTTGAATGAAAGAAGGTAGGCAATGATAAGCTTGGTGAAGCGGGTGTACAACAGCTTAGACATCTTTGATGTTCTGGATGATCTTTCAACTGTTTTCCATTCGAATTCATCCCAAATTAATGATGCGAAATCTAAATTGGGAGAGTAAACGATACCCCATAATATCTGAAGTATTGGAAATCTGACTGTGTCCCAACTTAAGTCTTTTCTCATAAGACATCTATTGTGTACACTCAGAATAGCTCTTCATGGTTGATGAAGTCTTGGGGCGACCATTTTAGAAATGATAATCAACTTTGTTTCGGGATCTTCATCATAACCAAGTGTCTTAATGAATTCAAGAATTTGAATTTTTGAGGGAGGTTGGATGTAAGTGTTGTTGGGATCATGTGGAGGCATCTCTAATACAGTTCTGAGTAGTCTAGGTATAAGAGTGAAAGTGTGATTGTCTACATTAAAAGTGAATATATGGTTATTTTTGTTGTAATTGATGGTTGTCCAAAACTGGTGTAAGTAGATGATCGATACGGTTGTAGTTAAGGAAACCGAATTGTATAGCTTGTGGTGTCTTAGAATTTCAACAACAAATCTTAGCATTGTATCAGTGATATGTAAATCTGAAACGACACGCTGGTAGTTCTTCTTGATGACAAGTCTATTAACACATGGAACTAGCTGTTCTTCAGAGATAATTTTGGCTTGGGAATTTTTTCTTGACATGTTGAATTCTGAGAATAAGATTCAAACTTTGATTAGTTTCACATGAATACAAATTAAATACATTTATTTTCAATTTTTGTTTTTAATCACTCTGTCTGTTTTGTATGGACGGGCATTTCTTTTTGTCCATACTTATGTCATTTTCTTTCTCATGTGCCTTTATTCTTGCTTTTGCTGACATAAGATGTATGCTCTTTTCTTTTCACATACGATTTTAATCTCTCGTTCTGTTTTTAGTTATCCTCACTTAAAAATTAAGTTTTGGGATACTATTTCTATGAAATAAAAGATGGAAGAATGAACGAGAACTTAGAATTTTCTCATGCTTTAAAAGTGTTCATCTTAACCAATCTTTAGAGAAATAACATTATTTGTATGGAAGAAAAACTTTTCCAAAACGATTGTTTCACATGAGAATGAGTTTTTCTTTTAGTAAAATAACCTTGATCCCCGAAGATACACTTATTTGCTAAAAGGATACATTATCATCTTTTAGGTGATAACTAGCCCTAATAGCCATCCTGGTATATCAGTAACTCTTAGTCAAATTATTTTCAAAGTAGACACACAGAAAATTTTGGTCTTGAGCAATCATTGTCAAAGGTATTGTATTATGTTGAAATTAATAGATAATGACGTGTAAAAATCTTTAGCAAAAAAGTATATAAAATCTGCACATATCATTACTATTATTTTTTGGAAAATCACCTCGAATGAGAATAAATGCCTTGAGAAAACCACACATGGTACAAGTACCAGTATAGTAATCCACTTCACTAGTGGGGTTAATCCGAAGATCGACCATGAGTATTATAAATAATACCCTAGTGCACTGTGGTGAAATTTACGAGAGATATATCCAAATATAACACATTCAATGAGAAATATAATCACAAATAACAGATAGAACATGTATTCATTCATATAGAAACATAATCAATTTCATATCACAAGAACTTAATAAGCACGGGATTAAGAAAGTCAAACTTGGTCAACGGTCAAAGTCAATGGTCAACGGTCAACGACACAGTCCAAAGCTTTGGGGGGGGGGGGGGGGGGGGGGTGGGGGTCAATGGTCAAAATCCATATACATGGTCAAACGAAGTCAACGATCTAATCCTTCTAAGTTCAAGGTTTGAGATTAAGTTTACGAAATAAATTTTTAAAAATGATTAAAGTGCAAAAATCATCCATTGGTTTGCCAAAACTGCCCTCACTCCCTCGTCAAATTCAGTCAAAAATCATTCCTCCGTTAGTAAATTGAGGCACAAAACGTCCCTGAGGACGAACGATGCAAATTTTTTTCTTCCGTTAAGTACTAACGAAAGTCTTAAAGGAGGGTATTGTTGTCTTTTTTTCTTACAGGGATGTATGGTGAACTTTTGTTTTAATTTTTTTTAATTAAAAAAAATTATTTTTTTACATTATTATTATTAAAAGAACTTAAAATTTAAAAAAAAATTAAAAAAATCGCACTTTTTAAAATCTTAATTTTATAAAAAAATATTAAATTTTTTTCGTACCTTTTAAAATTAAAAAAATTATTTTTTACGTTAATATTCGTGAAAAAATTTAGTATTCGCACCTTTTACTTTTTTAAAAATTTTTAAATTTTCTTTTTTAAATTTTGAAAAAAAGATAATTTTTTCGTAAGAAAACGTAAAAATGTATAAAACCGTTTAAATTTTTTTTTTTTTTATATTTTAAAAAAAACTCGAGGAAAAAAGTAAAATTGTTTTAATTTTTTTATTTTTTCTTAACTTTTAAAAAAATTTATTTTTTTTCGTAATAAAAAAATATTTTTTTTAAAAATTAAGATTTTAAAAAGTACGAAATTTTTTATAAAAGTTTCATAAAAAAATTTAATTTTTTTCACGAATAATAACGTAAAAAATATATTTTTTTTTTAATTTAAAAAGTACGAAAAAAAAGATTTTAAAAAGGGCGAATTTTTTTCTAAATTTTTGTAAAAAAAATTTAAATTTTTTGACGAATAATAATGTATAAAAAATTAAAAAACAAAGAAAATTTTTTTTTATTTTAAAGAAAAGGTTCACCATACATCCCTGTGGCAGCAAAAAGACAATAATACCATCCTTTAAGACTTTCGTTAGTACTTAACCCAAAAAAAATTGCATTTCGTCCTCAGGGACGTATGGTGCCTGAAATTACTAAAGGATGGATGATTTTTTGGGCGAAGTATAGACGAGGACGTGAGACGGTTTTTTTTGAGCAAACCACATGGATGGATTTGTGCACTTTACGTTTTTTTTGTTAATAATTAAATCGTATAAAATTTACAACATAATTTATGTCCGTTGTATACTCAAATGCAATAACTACGTGCATTTTTGTAATTTTTTGAAAACATGAATACTTCTTTTGAAAAAGTTATTAAGTTTTAAACACTTTTAAAATTTGGTAACTTTTTGAATTATTTAAAACCTTTATTTTGATATTTGAAATTTCGAATCTTTAGTGTTTTATTGATAAAAAGTCATGAAAAATATATCGTTTTGGTCAAACACGAGACGAGGGTCAAACAAAAGTCACTAACTTATCCCCTCGTCCAATGTGCCTTTAAACCGGGTCAAATAATATTAATCGGTGGGCTTGAACATTAGGCCAAACGGTATTTGGCCTGGAAAACGGCTAAAAGTATTATTGGGCTTTAAATGAGCCAAGACAATTTTGGGTTTCAACTAATGGGCTTTGGTGGACTTGGACTGGTATTCGGACCAGATGGCTAACCGATCACGGAGGATTGGTCGAACCATGGTGACCGACCGAGGCGAGGATTGGTTGGACCAAGGTGACCAACTTAGCCGTGGGTCGGCTAACCTTGACCGACCGACCTTGGTGCGGTTGGACTCGGCTAACCGATCCATGCGTAGGTTGGTTGGCAAGGTTCAATCGATCCATGAGCTTGGCTCATTTGGCTCGGTTTTGGACTTCAAGTCTTCATCTTTAAGGTCTTTAAGTCTTGAGTCTTCCAATTTCACCAAAGTCTTCACAAGCATTTTATCAAACACTTAGTCTTCACCTTCAAAAATCTCTAGTCTTTGTGTTTAAGGCTTAAAGATTAAACCTTTTTAGTTCCAACTAGCAAGATTAATGATATTGAGCTAACAAAACAACACATTACATTCAAACAATTAAAACAACCACACCCTTTAGGTGGTTCGGTTGGGAAACACGCACCAAACACCACAATTTGATCAAGTTACTTAAATTCGAGTTAACACTAGTCTAGTATCATCATTATCTACAAAAACCCTCAAAAAAAATTAAGATCTAAACACTTTAAATTTTTATGAACCCTAAATAAAAAAGCTTTGATTTTTCAAGATTTGTGAAAAGGTAAAAGAATACTTGTTACAAGAGTGATTAGAAGATGATTATGAATGACTTCCGTGTTTTACCTTTTGATTAAAAAAGGTTTCTTGTTTGTGCTTGGTGTTTGGCCGATCCACAAGGGAGAAAGAAAGAAGAGGGAGAATTTTTTGTAAAAATATGTTAGTGTCGAGTATCGGATCGGTTTGGAAGGAGTATAAAAGGGAGAGATTTCGGTTTTGGCAAAACAGTCCCTAGAGGATTTAAACTCTATTAAACTGAATCCAAATATTAAGCAAGACCCCTAACACCTTAAATATGAAACTAGCTAACATTTTAGGTCGTAAAAATATATAACTAATTAAAGTTACACTAATTACTCTTAAGTTTTTAAACTATTTTGCAAGCATAGTCCCGGAGTCAATCTCGTTAACTCCCCCTCAAATGATAACCAATTAATTAACTTAAACACTTTTTCAAAATTATTTTCACAAGGCTTTTTGAAAAAATAATTTTTCTGAAAATTATTTCTCCCCCTCAAATAAATACCTGTTTTTTATTTAAAGAGTTGTAGAATTTGTTTAAGTTGTTCAAAATCTCTTGATTAAAATTTAATTTCTCCCCCTCAAACAAATACTCGTTTTCTATTTAAAGAGCTGTAGAATTTGTTTGAGTGTTCAAAATTTCTTGATCGTTTTCCCAATTTAATTAATACTGATGAATTATTTTTGAACATTTTTAGAAATTTTCATATAAAAGCTCGTTCTCCCCCTCGAACAAAGACCGTAGTCTATTTAAAGATTTCTTGGATTTGTTCGAGCGTTCGAATTTTCTTGAAAATTTTTTTCCATTTAAATGACAAAACTGATTCTGATTTTATTTCTAGCATTTTTGAAAAATTTGTTTAACTCGAGCATGTTTGATAAACACATTTTGAGAAAAATTGCTCGATATAAAGAAAATTAATCTTTTAAGGACAAAATGCACTTTTTGTCGTACAATTTCCTTTCTAGAAAGCGCGAGTTGTGTAGTTTAAACCATAGAAACGCCCAAAGGGCTTAAAACTTAATCAAAAAACTCTAATTTGTCAAATTTTATATCTTTTGTAATTACAATTCTATGCGATGGCTCGTGATGCCACTGTTGGGTTTTAACAACTATTGACCAATTAAATCACGAGTACGCAGCGGAAAATATAAACACGTATAGAATAAGTAATTAACAAAGAGATCAAGAAGCGTGTACCTTTTAGCAATTAACGAATCACCTTCTTGAATATACGTGTGTGTATAATAATAAATACCACGCTAAAACCACTCAAGATCTAAAGGTACATCTCTCTACTTCAACACACACAATACGTTCGTAGCAAACAATTAAGTATGCTAGTACTAGTAGTGATAAAGGAAACCAAACATCTTCGACTCTGGAATCAATCAACACGAAAACCCTAAAGGGTTGTTTGGTTTTGGTCGAACAAAGGAAACGAAAACCCTAAAGATTTTATTTGGTTCGATCGAGCAAGGAAAGGAAAAGGGAGAAAAGAGATTTAGGGATTTAGGTTTTCAAGTTATCTAAATAATGATCCCCTAGATCTCTTTATATAGGCATGCAACTTGGCTTGTGATGTGTTGTCGTGTAGGATCAATTTATTGATTACCAAGTTTTAAATTTATATTTAGCCGACTTATCCTAAAACAACACTTTAACAAGCAGTGTACCCGATCGAGTGGAGTTTCGTGATAAGTAGGGTGTCGAACACTAAGAGTGAGGTTGTTAACCTTATATTCTATCAGTATTTTAATTAGGGGTGTGCACGGTTCGTTTTGGTTCGGTTTATGGCTAAAACCGAAACCAAACCGAAATTGTCGGTTTTTATAAAACCAAAAACCAAAACCGCTCGGTTTTTAGCGGTTCGGTTTTTTTGGTTTTTTGGTTTATTCAGTTTGGTTTTTCGGTTTTTACGCTTTCAAACCGTTTATATTTGGTTGTGGCTAATTTATATTGATAAACTTGTTTTACGTCGAAAATTTGTTACTCTTTTTTATTTATTTTTTTGTCAATGTGAGCCCAATAATGTTTACCCAAATTTCTACAATTATACACATATAAATGAGATACACACATGCAAATGAAAATACGCCTAGTATGATCATTGTCATATTTTTCAAGTACACATAAATGACAAACACATATATAAACATTAAGATATATATGTATTATAATTCCACCCACAAAATCAATATGAATTTAAAAATTATATTTATTATTTGTTTATTTATATTATATTAATTATATATTATTATAAAAATGGTTCGGTTCGGTTTTTGGACGAAAACCGAAACCGAACCGAAATTTTTTGGTTTTTGAAAAGGTAAAAACTGAACCATCAGTTTCTTGTTTCGGTCGGTTTTTTCGGTTCGGTTTTTTTGGTTTTCGGTTTGGTTTTAGTTTTTTTGGATATTTCTGTTCACCCCTATTACATAGGATACATGAAGTAGTAAACTGGGTTACTCTTCGTCTGACTCTGCAAGACATTTCAGCTCTTCCGGTGTGATGCTTTGCATACCGAGGTGGTTGATCAGGAATTCAAAGCGTTCTCTTGCGATTGCTTTAGTGAAGATATCCGCCAGCTGATAATCAATCTTAACAAAGTAGAGCTCAACAACCTTGTTTTTTACTTGCTCTTCAATAAAGTAGTAGCGAACAGTGATGTGTTTCGTCCTAGAGTGTTGCAAAGTGTTGCAAGATAAGGCAATGGCGCTCTGGGAGTCGGAGCACAAAGGAATCTTGTTAAAATCAAATTCGTAGTCAGTTAACTAAGACCGCATCCATAGGATTTGTGCACAGCAACCGGACAGGGAGATATATTCAGCTTCAGTAGTGGATATTGCAGTACACTTCTATTTCTTAGATGACCAGCTGACAAGCTTTTCTCTTAGAAATTATGCACTACCTGATGTACTTTTCCTTGAATCTTGGCAACTTGTATGGTTAGCATCTACAAAAGTTGTTAGATTAAAACCGGTGTTCCTCGGATACCACAGACCCATATTAATGGTTCCTTTTAGGTACTGAAAGACCCGTTTAACCGTAGTTAAGTGCTTTTCGGTAGGCTTTGCCTGGTACCGAGCATACATGCAGACGGCAAACACTAGGTCAGGGCGACTGGCTGTGAGGTACATCAGGGATCCGACCATTCATCGATAACGAGTATGGTAAAATGGAGTCCCGTTTGGATCCTCATCCAGTTTTGAGAGTCCTTCCATGGGGATGTCAACATCATCACATTTTTCGAAACCATACTTTTTAAGCATTTCAAGAGCATATTTAGATTGATTAATGAAGATGCGTCTGGGACTTTATGAAATTTGAAGTCCAAGGAAAAAATAATATTTGTCCCATCATTGACATCTTAAAACGTTTGCTCATTAATTTTGCAAATTTATCACAAAAGATTGGATTAGTGGAAGCAAAGATTATGTGGTCAACATATATTTGTACTAGTATGAGATCATTTCCTTCCTTTCGAGTAAACAACGTCGGATCAACTACACCTTTGACAAATTTCTGGCTGAGGAGGAATTCGGAGAGTAAGTCATACCATGCGCGAGTAGCTTGTTTCAATCCATAAAGTGCTTTCTTCAATCAGAATACATGATTCGGATTTTCTTGATTGACAAACCCTTCTGGTTGACTAACGTACACCTCTTCCTTTAAAATCCCGTTCAGAAGTGGCGTCTTCACATCCATCTGAAAGACTACCATATTCTTGTGTGCATCATATGCTAAGAATATTCTAATAGCTTTAATGCGAGCGACTGGTGCAAACGATTCTTTAAAGTCGATCCCCTTTTCCTAATGATAACCTTTAGCAACTAACCGAGCCTTATTTTTTAGCACTTCGCCATATTCATCAAGTTTCACTTTAAAGATCCACTTTAGACTGATGGTCATAGCTTTGTCTGGTCTTGGTACTAACTCCTATACTTCAAGCCACTCAAATTCATGGATTTCCTCTTGCATGGCTTCGATCTAACAAGATTCTTCCATTGCTTCTTTATAATTCCTCGGCTTTGCTTTGGCTAAGAAAGCGTGAAAATAGCACCATAAAGCATCGATAGAAAGTTAATGTCGTGTAGAAACAGGTTTTGATGGATCGCCGATGATTGTTACTAACGGATGATCTTTTGTCCATCTTTTTGTGTAAATTGAAGGTTATTGGAAAGTGTGCATGTTTGAAGTGTCAACAATCCTTGAAGATGACTCAGCTGAGCTTGTGTCTTGGAGGAGCAAATGGATTGGTAAATGTGACTGTCAAACACTGCAACTTCTTTATTTATGTCAACATTTATAGAATTAATTGGTGAGTTTGTTTTTTAATGTTTGGTGAAGTACTTAGAGAGGGAGCATCTTTGTCTATAGAAGTAAAAGAAGAAGAAGACGCCCGACTGTATCTAGTGGAGGTAGAGTTGCAACGAAAATGGGGTTAGATGTAGCACTTAGATTTTTGAAGTATTCATCAAACATTGGTTGAAACAACAAATCCCAGTCATTCTTTATAGGAGGTTTAGCTGATGTTGATGCAGCCTGGTTAAGCACGAGTCCTGAACTAATGTGTCCAGAAGTCAAACCATGAAGATCGGGTCCTGAACCGTGTTGTTCAGAAGCCATTTTGGTTTAAGTACCAAAGAACAATTTCTACAACCTACACAAAAAAGAAAGTGAAATTTGTACAAAAGGGTGGATCCCCAACTTTTGATTGGGTTCCGGGTTGGTAGTGAACCTAAGTGACTCCTAGATAGTCAAACTTCCAAGGTGGATGTTCCTCATCTCGAAGGATTCTCTTAATTTCAAAACTATGAAGATCGGGTCCTGAACCGTGTTGTTTAAAAGCCATTTTGGTTTAAGTACCAAAGAACAATTTCTACAACCTGCACAAAAAAGAAAGTGAAACTATGTAAAAAAAGGGTGGATCCCCAACTTTTGATTGGGTTTTGGGTTGGTAGTGAACCTAAGTGACTCCTAGATAGTCGAACTTCCAAGGTGGAAGTTCCTCATCCCAAAGGATTCTCTTGATTCCAAAATTATGTAAATTAAATGGATGAGATTTCGTTTAACATGCATTTAGAGAGGGATTCCCAGACATTGGCATATCTAAGACTTAGTTTAAGACACGGTACATCAACCAGCATTACTGTAGTTGTTAGGATATGTCCAGGAGGAACAACTATGGCAGACGTGTCATTAGAATAAGAAGGGGGGCACAGTTTTCCTACCAAGTTAAATGTCCTACCAGTGAGAATCCATTTAAGACCTACAGTTTTAAAGATCCGTCCTGTTGGTTTCCATTCACTTTTAACTTTTTGTTTTGCAGATTTAGCCATTTATGTTTTTGCATTTTCTTAAGATATTGAACAACACAAGCATCATGATTTACAGAAAACAAACATTCATTACAAGATAAGCAAATAATATCAGAATTCTTTGACAAAGCAATATTCTTAACATTCACATTACAATCTGAAACATGATTGTTCTTATTAGCACTAGACTTAAACTTTCTATGCTGGGCTTCTACTTTATTCTTCATGCTTCTATTTGATGGTTGCGGGATCCTATCATTCTTTGTATTACTTTTAGGCTTTAATCCGCTAGCATTAGTAGAGCTTACTCTTCCTGTATAAGCCAACATAGTGTTGTCAATCTTACAAGTGTTTTGCTTTATTGCATGCTCTTTTGTGATTGTCTCAATTGTTTGTTTCGTTCTAGATGCATCTACGTAAGGCTTATTATTCTTTTTATGGCTTGTAGCGGGAGCCCACTTTTCATTCCCGCTTTGAGTAAAAGGGCAAGGAGTACTAACATATACTAACAGTTCTAGAATTTGCTCAGCAAACTTAGAGGCATTACCTATATGCTCATCTAAAGGTTTTAATGCTCTAGCTTCTTCTAATAATTCCTATAGTGTTGCAACGTGCTCCTTAGTGACTTTCAGATAATCGTGATGCATATCTCAATTGTTCTTAAAGTACGCATTGATTGGTTTAGTCTCAATCTTAATCAAACTTGGGGCAAGAACTTTTGTGCAGTTTTCAATTATCTTCTTTGTAGTCAAGTGTGAAGTGATTGATTTTGATAAATCATTTTTCTCAACAACTTTAGGAATAACCTTTGATTTAGGAAACGGAGTTACTGAATAAAGTTTAGTTTCTGAAGTTGAAGGTTTAGAAAGCTTAGTATTCACACTTGTACCATTATGATGCATTTGAGATTCAAAAAGCTTTCCTTTTAACTGTGCTCTTAACTTGTTATTTTCAGAAATCTGATCATTAAGTTTTTGTTGCAAAGAGTCAGTCTAAAGTTTGTTTTTTTCTCGTGCCTGCTTGATTGAATCATACAACTTTTTATATTCTAACTTAATATGTTCTCTTTCCTTAACTAAGGAAGAAACTTGAAAATCTAGTGACATGTTCTCATCCTCGATTTTTTGAATCCTAGAATCAAAAACAGGTAATTCACACCGAGTCTTTTGGCTCTTTTGAGCTAAAAGATGTTGCAACATATTGATTACGTGTAACTTGTCTTGAAATTTCACTTTTAGATCATTTATCTCAACAGATTGATTATTGATTGTTTTAACCAAAAACTATTTATTTTTCGTGTCAGGATCATTACGAATCATTTGTTCTTTGTGATTGTGAAAAGCAATATCAAGAGTAATGCCGTACTCCCTAAGCTTTGGAAAATGTTTTCTTAATTCACATAATGATTTGTTTGATTCTTGAAGATCTATAAGAACAATTTCGAGACTTTCACACTTTCCAAAACTATCAACTTCATTCAACAAACGCAAGTAAGTGCACATAATATCACTAGAGATATTTTCTTCTAAGAGTCAATCATTGTTGATTAAAAGTTGTTTCTTTTTAATTTCAAAATATATCTTTGCCACAAAACATTTATCAACCTCGTCTTCCATTTGTTCAAAAATATCTTTCATTTCTTTAACCTCTGTAATAAATCCCTTTTTCAAACAGTTTGAAAGTTTCTTTTAGGTTTTCAAAAAATGGTATGACATTTGCTTTAAAAGCACCTTTTATATCCGATTGCTCCTAACTACCAATCTCATGAGGAGATAACATCGTTCTCCTCTTAATGCATTCATCAAACTTGGCGAGAAGTTCTCATGCATTGTTTAGATTTCTGAGAACCTGACTAGTTGAAGGAAGTTTTTTAGGAAAAACTTTGGGTTTTGAAACAGTTCCTAGAGGACTTAGTATAGAAGACCAATAAAGTTGTTCTGCAAACAATTGTGTTTGTGGAACAAAAATCTCATAAAGTTTGTTTAATTTGGAGTCATCAATCGGTTTAGTATTAACAACAGTTTGTTTTTCAAGCATTTTCAACTGACTCTCTTCAGCAAGTATCAAAGTTTCCTCATAATCATACACAAATACAAGATTATGTTCTTTAATCAACACATTTCCATTATATAATGTAGGTTGTTTTCGTCGAGCTTGAGAAAGATACAAAGGATTTTTATAACCAAGAGTTGTCTTATGTGTTTCATCATAAAATTTTAGGGTTTGGTTAGCATGTGCATAGTTTGAGTAGATTGACCAACTTTAAAAATGATGTTTTCAAGTTCTTTTTTTGCTTTTTCCAAATCCACAATTTCACTGATGTTCTTTTCATATTTTTCAAACGACTATTTTTTAAGAATTTTAAAATTTTTCTTTAGAAAAACAATGTGATTATTTAAATCCTTCATTTGTGTTTGTTGAGAAAAAACTTGTTTTTCAAATTCAAACACTTGTCTTTTACGTTGAGAAATTGAAGTGTGTAGTTCACGATTTAGATATGTTTCTTGTTCAGAATGACCATCTTTAACTGCATATTCTAAAACTCAGACTCTGTCTTTGAATCGTTCAAGCTCGTTGGTTAATGATTCGTTTATACTTTTAGCATCTTGATTTACCTTGTTACATTTTTCTACTTGAGATTTCATTTGTTCAATTACAGACAACATCATATCATTCTTTTGTATAGGAGGAGGAACATAGTTATCAGCATCGTCTCTAATTGTAAGCATATAATCAGTGTAAGATATACACTGTTGTTACCTGTAAGCTCATTGTATGACTCATTATTGGATACAATGTTTTCAATATATCTCAGCTCTTGTATATTAGAATTAAGCACATTAGAATCATGATAGGTGTGGTAATGAGGTACCTCAGAGAGTGTGTCAGAATCATAATGAGGTGAAACCGTGTCATCATTGAGAGAACCAACTATAACACCTCCAAAATACGATACGCATCGGAATACAACATTTGGGGTGCTACTTCATAATACATATACACGAGTCCCAGTAAATGTTCAAAAAGGCGTTTATAAAACAAAATTTATTTCATTTATAAGAAAGATCAGAGTTACATAGGTCCCAATACCAACGTAGAAATTTAATTCTAAAAGTCACCACATAACTTGTTTTCTGAAAACATTGTTTTAATTTATGACACTACTTCACCGAGACACCGTCCTTGATATCCGCGTTCCGTCCCGTCTAAGCCATCAACAACACCTAACCTGAGATACATGCTTAAAAACGTCAATAAAACGTTGAGTGAATTCATAGAGTTACAAATAACAGTTAGAACACATATTTGGTTCAACAAAGCGTATAACATTGCTATTATGACAAGTTACATAATGATTTCTAACTAAATGAGCCCGTGCACCGAAACTTAACACATTCATCCCATAGGACAAAATAATGACAGGGAATTATGCCACTTTCCCTAATACTAACCACAAAATGTCCGTTACAGGGTGCTCACCAACGGATTCAAACCGCGGACAGGGTTGTCAAACCCAATAGATCTATTTAATGCATTAGCGTTTACCTACAACTAGGCAACTAACGGTCACATAGTAAAAGGCATATACTCAATAGTAATGGAATCATATTAAGTATCAAAACATATTGCGTTCTCATTTTTATAAAACAACAAGTATCCCCCTTGCAGGTTAAAAATATTTAAAATAGTTCAAAAGCGAGGCTATGAACTCACCTTGATCGAAGCCGAAGATCAACTAACCGAAACAATCACGAACTACTCGCAAAGAGCTCAACTGCGACCTATAATTTATGTCGTTCGATTACTATACAATAAAGTACGATCGAATAGTGCGTGTGTCGCAACTATTGAAATTGCATAAGTATACATACACATGTGATGAGAAATCTACTTGCGCGTCCTAGATCCTAAACTTCACGTAATTGAGTTATGATCATTCTTTCATTTATATTATACGTCACTAAATTGAAAACTTTCTATTTTTGGAAACTTTCTAATTTTAGAAAGTAACTATTTTCATAAAGTTACAATTTTTAGTAAGTCTCGTCTTCTAATTATATTTATAATAATAATTAATTATCTCATCAAACTTTTGACATTCAATTTGGTTATTAATTACCCATATAGGGATTATGTCCCGTTCGTTTACGAAAAGTTACTATTTTTAGAATTATATTCATTTATGAAAGTTGTTAAGTCTAAATTGTTATACTCATAAAAATAATAGCGTTCATTATTTTATAAACACCCAACAAGTCTTGTATCAACCCGTTGACTTTCAAAAGTCAACGTTGGACTTCAATTGACTTTGACTTTATGTATATATATTACTAGATCTGACCCGCTCAAAACGACCCATTATATCACATTTTCACGACTCGGACTCTAAAGAGATTTTATACAAAACGACATTTCGGACAACTTTTTAGTTTTAGCCGAGACCCGAAACTCGACAGAAAATGACCAAAATTCCCCTGCAAGTTTCTGCAGAAACTATGTCATGTTTAGTAAAAATGCAGAATTTGACTTTGGGTTTTGACCCGTTATTACTCAATTTTAAAACTAGCAAGCCTCAAGGCAAAGTAAAATATCATTCCGAGAAACTTTCGTACTTCGCCGGAAGGCCGAAACGGACTCGAAAGTGCTCAAAACTGACGTTTTTGAATCTGCCAGCAACTAAATAATTTACAATAGGTGTTTGGAATTTTTCTAAACTTTCAAATCTTGTTTTCGCCGTAACTTCTTCGTTATTAGGAGTTACGGGGCGTTCGAATTACCGAAACGATCGCAAAAATACCCTCTACCATATTTTCTAAACCAAAACCAGATTTTACAAAATCTCGAACCTCGTTTTCCACGCCAAAGTTTCTGCTCAGATTTGAGCTTTACCAAACGCACCAAAAATCCATTTTTGACCAAAAATTTCGTTCTCGATGCATCTTAAATTGTCTATAAACAATATTCAACTCGCTCAATCAACCAACAACAAAATCTAACTAGACGACGCAAGATCCATCGGATTTCATCACATGCAACTATCGATAATCAATCGAATCACGAAAATAAATACAATACTAGTAATTAAATTACTTACAAAGCTTTATCAAGCTAAATCGGACATGATTGGGTTTCGTCTTGTTTCCCTTTGTTGTTCGCCGCGGCTCGAACCAAAACCAAAACACCAAACCAAACATTTTTTAACAAAACCCACTTCGAAATATCACTAATCCAACTCTTGTACCACACCCTTTTCAATCAAAACACTTGAATTAAACCCGAAAATAAATTTCTTCCAAACCTATTGCATGTAGGATTTTATTATATGGAAACGTAGGCCTTGACACGAGGATTAATATTTTGTAGGTTGATTATAATGCATGTCGGAAAAATTAACGGATTTAGGTGTGTTTATGTTTGGCCGGTCGAAGGAGGAGGAAGAGAGACATATGAGATGAAATTTTCTAAAAGAATATAATGGAAGTATAGGCCTCCTTTTATAGAAAATTAGTTTGGAATTTTAACACTTTTAGTCCTTGATCTTTCAAAGCTTTATAAAATATAACACACAAGTGTTTGTTTCGGTCCATAACCGGCCATAGGCTCGGGTTTATACTTTCGTGACTAAATTTATTTCCGTCACACTTAATTTGGTTTAAAATATTAAATAAAGATGTTAACTCACGTCAAAATAAAGTTTTGACTCTGTTTTGACTAACTCGGGACGAGGACGATAAAATACAAATTATCATCATAAAAATAGTAACGAAGCGCGTCAAAATTTCTACGACACTCAAAACGCTTAACGGTTGCGCGGTCAAACGTTGACTCGTGAAACGTTCAAAATAAACTTTCTAAATTCCGTTCGTAATAAAATACGAAAATAATTATTCTCGACAATTAAAAATTTTAAATGTCGACGTTCGTTCACATGAACTTATAAAATAATAATTTTGACGTCGAATTCGCGATCATCATACGTGTCGTACAACTCGGGTTGTTACATTCCACCCACCTTAAGGGAGCGCCGTCCCGGTGCTTGTCCTTTCTTACTCATCTAAATTTTACTTGCAGTGAGATGATTTCCTCATTATTGAACGGACTCGCGTGCTTGAACGCAAAGATCACACGTTATAATACTCGCCTTGACTATTCCGGACGGAAAGTCAACAAAACAAATGGTAATTCATATCAACAAAATCAAAATATAATTACTATCGCTCTTATCACAAGAGACAATATATGTCACGGATTATACCCGGAAAACATAAATCACGTCGTTTTTAAATGAGAGATCAACCCAAATCTTAGTTTGGTGATCATTTTAACAAAACAAAGCGCACACCGTTACATAAAACCGAAACATACGTTGCTAGCCAAAACCAAAACATACGTCAATAATCAAAACCAAAATATACGTCATTATCCAAAACCAAAACATACATCACCCTCCCGGTCTCATTCAATGATGCACAACCGGTTGCGAAAAATAGTCCGGAGTACATACGACCCTATCAAACGCATTATAGCACCATTACACATAACCACATAATCATATAAGCACATATTCGCCTATTCGTCATTTTAAAATGACTTTATATTTCTACCTAGCTTTACTTAGGCATTCTACCACACTTGCTCATCATCATACTTAGCAAATAATCATGCTCGCTTAAAATAAAGCCTCATCAAAATAATCATGCTCGCTTACGATGAAGCTTTAGCAATATTGCCGCGCTTGCTTACTAAGAAGCCTTGTCAAAATCATTTGTACTCATCACACGGGTTCTTACCCAACTGATCAAAACTCCTCATCGTACTGAGCTCGCTAGATAGCCAAGCTTATTGACAATGACTCCGGCTAAATCACGGTTAGCTCCTAATTAATCGTGATCATACTCATGGGCTAACACGCCATGACCGATGATAGAATTTTGGATATATATATCCGTCCTATCACACTTTCATTCTACTCCTGAGT
>BQNB010121948.1:0-20369 GCA_026074375.1 Tanacetum coccineum
TTCTTCAGTCAAGGAAATATTGGCTTCATATTTCTCCCTTGTAAGTCTCTCTTCTTCATCAAATTCAGCTCGTAATCTTTTACTAGTTTCTTCATCAAAACTGATTTGATCTTTCTTCTTCATAGGCCTCTCAGGTTTTACCATTTTCCCTTTGCCTTTGTCTTGAAATTTTACCTGTGATGGTTGTTGTGAAGATCTCATTATTGTAGGTATACCCAGCTCAGTAATAACAATTCCTTTCTTTGGAGTTGGAATTGTAAAGGAATTGTAGCAGTTGTTATTGTAGTAGCACTAACCTTTGTTGAAGCACTAACAATACTAACTGGTACAATTGGCTCTTCTCTAACATCCCCTTTTACCTTGGGTTTTACACTTTTTAAAGCTGTAAGTGCTTGAGCCAAAGTAACTTCATCAATAGTTAAATTCACATCTTTAGCAGTAACTTCTTGTTTTGTAGACACCTCATCACCAGTCAAAGTATTCACATCAAACATCTAATTATCAACATCATCTAGAACATTAACCAGGGTAATGTCTACATCAGCACCAATAGCATCAATCCTCCCCTGTATAGATGCATCCTTACCTAAACTTTCTTTATCTCTAGAGGATTCTACCCTAGCACTCAAACCAGCTTTATATAATATCTTCAGCTTATGAGTTCTTGAACTTCTTTTCTTTTCAAGCTTCTTGACCCTCCATTTCAAACTATCAATCTTAATTTGTTGAGTGGTCTTTATCTGCTCTAAATCAAGAACGCTTGTTTTTAAATTAGACATAATTCCATTAATTCATCAAGTTTCAGTCTATCCTTATCACTTCGAAGTGTCTTACCTCTTGCGAGCAGTGAATCATTAGAATGTTTAGATACATTCTTAAACCTAGTTTGAGCAATAGTATCCCCTATAGTTTCTTGGCACCTGGGACCACCACCTGAAGTAGTTCCTTGGGAACCAGCTTCATTAGGTGTTGCCTTAGATTGGGTCTTAGTTATGTTACCACTGTCCTGCTCTACTTCTAAGCTAGAAGCAGTAGTGGCAACCCTCACCAAACTGTCACCCAACTCCTTATAGACAGCCTCATCTGCTACATTGTCAATAGGACCACTAGGCTGAGGTACCCGAGTGTCCTTCCTCTTAGGCTTCCTAGGTTTTTATCTTTTGAGGTGAGTTGACGATTCAATAATAGTGGGTGTCATGGGGATTAGTGGGCATTGCTAAACCTTTATCCAATTCTGTTTGATTTTAACCGTTAATCCAAATATCTTTTTAGTGTGAGAGGGTACATAACAAATTCTCTTGTTAGTTGGCATCCCATCATGTTGTTTATTCATAAACACTTGTACAAACCTTGGATACATCAAAAATTTCCCAAACAAATTATCCAAGTTTATATTTATACTTTCAAAAATGTATTTTGAAAAGTTGAATTTCTGATTTGTAGCTAAGCAGATAATTGCAGATGTCATAGTGCTACTAAACTCATTCCATGCAGTAGTCTTTGAACTTAGGCATTGTAAAATAGTATGAATCAGAAATTTCCATTATGGGGAAAAGAATGCCTTATAGAAAGTAAGCTTTTATGAAATTTTCTCATACCCCATTCTTGTAAGTTTTTTAGAGATGGTAGAATTTCGTAGACATTCAACACCTTCAGCATCTTTTAGTTGAAGATCTCTTCTCATAGTTGATTCAGTGATGATTAGCTTTTTTCCATCTACTATGGCATGTAACTGTACTTCCTCATTGATAGTTTTGACCTTGATAGTAGTCTAGAATTGTTCAATACATGAAGTGTATATAGTGGGATTAACGGTTAAAGAATACTTTATAGGGTGTGCATTCAGAAAATCTACTATTTGTTCAAACCCATCACTTTCTTCGTGTTTAGACAAAATGCTACCATATTGTGAGTATCAGCAAACTTTAGAGTCATCATTGTGTTGGGTTTTGATAATGGATGATGAAATTGAGTTAGGGTTTGTTGTTAGAGAGTATTTGAAAGAGTGAAATTGATTAAATGATCGATCGAAACCCTTAATCGAAGTATTTATGAAAATACCCTCAACAACATTAACTTTCACCCAACAGTAGTAACCCAACAGTACTAAGTTTATGCCTAGCAGCGTTAACTTAGAACCAGCAGTAGTAAGTTATGCCTAGCAACATTAACTTTGAGTCACCAGTATTAACTCTAATTCCATTCCAAACAACTTTTCCATCATCAATCTAACACTTTTCTTTGCTTTTCCTGCAAAATGTTAGTCCAAAAACCAAGAAAACACAAGCCATAGCAATTTTCACAATCATCACAGTATTAATTATACCTAATAGTATTAAGTATAACTAATAGTATTAACTCAGCAGTATTAAGTATAACCAGCAGTATTAATTTACACTTAACAACAAAAACGTTTAATGACATGAATAACAGTACTAATTAATACAAAACTTTACAACAACATAAAAAGATAAAAGACTTTAAAGATTCATCATTCCAATACTAACAATCAAATATCAAAATCTACTTACATCAAAAGCTTTTGCAAGCAAATTTGTAACATTCTTGTCAGTATGGATTTTGATCATTTGAATCAATTTCTTTTCATTGCAATCTCTAATAAAATGATGTCTGATCTCTATATGCTTTGTTTTTGAATGAAAAATAGGATTTTTAGTTATGTAAATAGTACTGTTATTGTCAATAAAGATCTTGGTATGCATAAAATTTTACCCATAATCAAGTAGTTGATTCTGAATCTAAAGCACTTGTCCATTTTCCCTCTTTGAAACCCATTGTCCAACAGATATGTTGATAAGGTTTCACACCAAGCTCTAGGAGCTTGCATGATATTAATCTACATCCAAGGAATTGACAACCTCCTATTGTAGACTTCCTATCCAAGCTTGCTCTAGCATAATCACTATCAGTGTATGCTACTAAATTAAAAGGAGAATCTTTTAGATACCAAAGGCCTAATTTTAGTTGACCTTTTAAGTACATAAAAATCCTTTTCACAGCATAAAGATGTGAAACCTTTGGATTGACTTGATATCTAGCACAGGCACACAACTGCACAAACTGATTGTTCTGGTCTTGAGATGTAAGATACATCAATGAACCAATCATTGACCTATACATATGAACATCTACTTCTTAACCATCTTCATCCTTGAGCAGAGGCTTTTGAGTTTCCATTGGTGTGCTTGTAGTCTTGACTTCTATAAACCAAAATTTCTTTAAAACTTCATCAACATATTTATCTTGACTAATAAATATGCCATCCTTCTTCTGCTTCACTTGTAATCCCAAGAAGAATGTAAGTTCTCCCATAGAACTCATCTAAAATTTCTCATGCATCAACTTCTCAAATGCACGACATAGCTCCTTCTTTGTTGAACCAAAGATGATATCATCCACATAAACTTAGACCAGCAAAATATCACCTTTGTACCTTTTGATGAATAAGGTCTTGTCAATTTTCCCTCTTTAAAACTCATTGTCCAAGAGATATGTTGAAAAGGTTTCATACCAAGCTCTAGGAGCTTGATGTAGTCCATACAATGCTTTTTCAACCTTATATACTCTATCAGGAAAGTCTGGATCTTCAAATCCTGGTGGTTGACATACATACACCTCTTCTTTAATCTTCCCATAGAGAAAAGCACTTTTTACATCCATTTGATACACCATAAAATCTTTAAATGAAGCATAAGCTAAAAATAGCCTAATTGCTTCAATTCTTGCAACAGGGGCAAAGACTTCATCATAGTCAATCCCTTCTTCTTGTGTGTACCATTGAGCAACCAATCTTGCTTTATTTCTTATCATAATTCCTCTTTCATCCTTTTTATTCCTAAAAACCCATTTAGAGCCTATAGCCCTTTTTCTATTTGGTAAATCCACTAAAGTCCAACCTTCTTGTAACTTGAATTGTAGAAGCTCTTCCTGCATAGCCTCTATTGGATCCTTCAATACATGAATGACCTTTTTGGGTTCTTCCTGTGATAAAAAGCAAGCAAACAAGTAGTTTTGAAGGTCTTTATGGTTTGTTCTTTGTTGAATGGTACTAACAAATCCATATTCCTCTAAATTCTTTGACATCCTTCTTGTTTGTGTAGATGATTGCAAATCTCCAATCACTTGATCAAGAGGATGATCTTTATGAATTCTTGTAGTTGGAATAGGACTGACTTGGATTGTTGTATCCAAATTGTTTATGTCAGCCTCTGCACCATCATCTTCATCATTATTTGAGTAGTCAAATATGCTATAATCTTCCAAAGCAGGCATATTTGGATCAAATGGAAGTTCAATGCTTGTTTTTCCACCAACAACATTAACTTCATTTGTGCTAGCAGCATTAACATTGTTAGTGTTGTTAACATTATCTTCCTTCTCTTGATCATTACATTTACTATCTTTTCTTGGATCTTCATCAACCTTCTTTTCATCATCAATTGAAGGTTTGGATCTATCATCCTGAGAACTTTTTGGATTTTGGGAAAATGGTGGATCAGCAGTCCATAAAGGTAGCAAAATGTAATTTTTGACAGAATCTGTCTCCTTTCTAGTTTGACCTGCATTATCACTTGCTTTTGTACCTAAAAAACCATTAGACTGTGTACCTGTAATAATTGGCTCATAATTCATTGTTCTTGTTAGTGCATCAATATCAAATAGCCAATCTGGTCCACTACCTACAACATTAGGTGTATTCTCACTAAACCTAATATGCAAGTTTTCTTCCACTATCCTTGTTCTACTATTGAATACTCTAAAGGCTTTACTATTCAAAGAGTATCCAACAAAGAAACCTTCATCAGCCTTACCATCAAATTTGCCTAAGTGATCTATGGTATTGAGAATGGTAACAGGACACCCAAATGGTCTCATAAAACTTAAAGTTGGTGTTCTACCATGAAAAAGTTCATATGGGGTCTTGTTATGAGGCTTAACTACTAACACTCTATTTTGCACATAACAAGCAGTATTAACTGCTTTTGCCCAAAAAGTAGTTGGCAACTTAGAATCCGCTAGCATAGTCCTAGCAGCCTCAATTAGTGTCTTATTCCTCCTCTCAGTAACTCCATTTTGTTGATTCATTTCTGTGTTTTTGAATTCAGTCCCATTATCACACCTAATCACCTTAACCTTGTAATCTACTAGATTTTCTATCCTAATTATAAAGGACTTAAGAATGCCACTAGTCTTATCCTTAGTAGCTAGAAAGAAAACCCATGTAAACCTACTGTAATCATCTGTGACAACTAGGCAATACATTTTCTTTATAAGGCTTTTTACAAAATGTGTGATCCCAACACATGTCCTTAAGCAACCAATTGTAAAGGAAAGATGATTGAGTTCTCTGTTGTTGGAGAATACAAGAGGCTCTATGCTGCTTTCCCTTTTGACAAGCAACATATGTTTGATCATTTTCAAAAAGTTTGAAAGGTAAACCTCTTACAAGATTTCCCTTAACCAATTTATTCATGGTTTTGAAATTTAAGTAACCTAGCCTTCTATGCCCAAGTTTTAGGATTCATACAGATGTTGGCTTATGCAAAAAAGGAGTTCGACCTCCTTTAGGAACTATGTTCTTTAAATCTACCACTATACATATTGTTCTTTTCTAGAACTCTAGTAAAAACTTGACTTTCATCATTAACTTATTAAAGTTTGAGAATAAAACAATTACATTCAGTGTCATTAAAAAGAACACTATTCTTTTTATCACACATTTATAAGACACTAAAGAGATTAAACTTTAACTCTCTCATAAAATACACATTTTCAAAATCTAGATTACTAGTTTTAATGGTACTTTTTCCTATGATTTTCTCTCTTTTGGGGTTCCCTCCAAAAGCAACATATCCTCCATCTATCTCTTCATAGTCTGTAAGATAGGACATGTTCCATGTCATGTGCCTTGAGCATCCACTATCAATCACTCCTTGATCCTGTAAATCCATTTGTGGATTGCCCTGCACATTAGATAAGAAAATCAGTTTCTTTTAGGGACCCAAGCCATCACTGACTTGGATCTGCCTTGTGCATCAACATAATCAAACTTCTTTAGGGTGATTAATGCACTGTTGTGTTTAGAAACATGGTCTAAAACTTTAGTCTTTGGTTTCCAAGCCCAACAAGCTAAGGCCTTAACAACATTAAAATTATTTCCCTTAACAGCATTAACTACTGCTTTTGGCCTAGCAGTATTAATTTTTTTTATCCCTAGCAGTATTAACCCTTTGATTAATATTACTGTTTTTAAATGTTGTGTTCTTATGAATGGGCCTCTTAACAGTTGAATGTGTTGTTTTAGAAAGATATGACATTGGTCTAGCAACATTCACTGTTGTTTTTGAGTGAGCAGTATTAACTTGTCTAATAGTATTTACTGATACTAAACCAGACTCCATTAGTACTGTTCTTGGAACCATGTTATTTTTAGCACAGAGGTGAGTCTTTTTAGCAAAGTTGTGATGATTTCCCCTATTGGAGCATTGTTCTAATAAAGGTTTTACCATCCTTTGATTTTGAAACTGTTTTTGATGGTAATTGCAATCAACTTGCAAATGATTAAAGCTTCTACACACATAATAGGCCTTATTAAACATCTTAAAATCATTTCCTAGTTTTTGAGACATCATATTGTTCTAATTTCTTTGATTGCCTCTTGAACTGTAAGTGTTTTGCCTATGTTGCTCAACTTGTTTAACAGTTTTCTTAGCAGTTTTCTCTTGTTGCGTAGGTTTGACAAACTCTATCTTAGCAATACTAGGCTTAACTGTTTTCTTCTCAGTTTTAGTTTGAGACACATTTTCTTCCTCACTATCTAACACCCATTCTTCAATAATTAGGGCATCATTATTCTTCCTAACTACCTTAGGCTCTTCTTCACTAGACATAGCATACTGTTTCAAACTAAGTTCATTAAACAAAACTCATCTAAGCCGCAAAAGACAAGTTAGTGTTGAGGCATGAAATTTTTGTGTAGGGAGTGGAACTTCGCATTAATAATTTTCATAGCCCTAAACTTTCTTGCAATTATTAACAATCCGGACACTCTTGGCTTGTTTCAACTTTTAGATGCATTTTCAAATTTATCCACATTAAATTGAATGCTATCTTTTTCTTTTGAAATATTTTTTTTTTTAAGCTTCCTCTAAGCTCTCTATTTATAATAGTTATTTATCCCTACTTGAATATCCCATTTTAAGCCATTAATTTTTTTTACATAAACAAACTCATTCTTTTTATAAAATTCAAGTTTTTCTTCCACTGATTCTAAACCTGTTTTATAACCTAAAACCATTAAACTAGATTTCTCTAAATCACTTAAGAGTTGATCATTTTGAGATTTAAGTAATTTAACAGTTTCCATATAAGATTTTGAATAATTTGAATCATTGGATACCTCTGAGTCAGAACTTAAAGATGAGTAAGCCATGAGTGCATAATTAGGCCCTTCCTCTGCCTGATCACTCCAGTCATATCCACCAAAACCATCACATGACACCAGGCTGATGGAAGTAGATGTTTCCACATGGCACACTCCTTCTTGAGGCTTTCCTTTGTTCTTGTTGTCTTGATTTCTTGGAGCTCTACACTCCTAAGCAAAATGTCCCCTCTTGTGGCAGTTGTAGCACTTCACTTTGGACTTATCAAAACCAATAGTCGCATTGCCATTAACAGTAAGCTTCCTTCTTGTATTCTTCAAAAAACTTCTAGCGCTCATCATCAACATGGCCATTTGCCATCTCAAATCCATCTCTTCTATGTCATCAGGATGGATTTGTTGTAAGTCCTCATGTGCAAGTTGAGGACTATTTTGTTGACTAGCAAAGAATGAACAAATAACAGCATCACTTAAGTTATCAATATTTTTAGAGTAAGAAGTGTTAACTTAATTGCTAGCAGTAGTAACTCTATGAGCATCATTAACTGCTTCATTAGAGCTGCTAGTGTTGTTATTTAAAGAGGTCACAAAAGGCATATTCTGTGTGCTTAAACTTGAGCTAGACATCCCTTTGACTTCTAGTTCATACACCTTGAGGTTGTTATAGAGATCATCCATGCTCATTGTTTCTAACTCAGCTTTATTCCTCCATACAACAGCATGTGTGTTCCACTAATGTGACAAGCTTCGTAATAACTTTTGATTAACATCTTCTTGTGAAAGTTTTTCATCTAAAAGCTCCAACTAACTCACAAGCTTTTAAAGCCTATCAAAGGTTTGATCAAGCATCTCTGAGCTTGAAGCACTAAAGTTTTCATATTTCTGCTTTAAGAGATTTCTTTGAGTCTTTTATTAGTAGCTGCATTCCCACCAAATCTCTTTTCTATAGCTTCCAGCAACAGCTTAGCATCCTTTATAGAGTTAAACTTTAACTGATGTTCATTAGGAATGCCCATCATTAAAGTACTTCTAGCTTTCTGTTATCCCAAAAACTTAACCCATATCACAACAATAAGCCATACCAATAAGCAAAAAGCTAGAAAAGAATAGAGAAAAGTAGAGAGAGAAACTAGAGAGAGAAAACAAAAGAGAAAGAGTAGATTAGAGAGAATGGTATGGTTACACACACATGAAATGTGAGAAATGGCAACCAACACCCTCTCCTTGTGTGGAGAGGGTTCTATTTATACCCAATGCCAACTAGTAGGCGTATGGGCTTTCTACTTGGGCCGGGCTTGGCATATCTTGGGCTTTGAGCCTGAAACATGGACAATATTAGATTACAATCCAAGCCCGTTGAACCTGACTAGCCTATTACAATACAAGACCTAGATTGACTTTCTTAGACCGATAACATTCTTGTTTGACTTAATATAATTAAGGCTAACAATCTCCCTCAATGTTGAGGTCTCTTCCTTCAAACTCCTCCGTACCACTGATGACATTCTTGTAGGAGTTTGCTTTGATTTATCATTGTCTCCCCTGACTTTGAAGATATGACTTTTGACATTTATGTATTGCCTTGTTTTGGTCTTGTCTTGTTTGTAATGGCTTTGTTCATTTGCTTTTGATTTGTTCTTAAGCCTTTATCTTGCATCACCTCCTTGACTTGAATCATCTTGATTTGACTTCCTTGATCAACTTGTGATCTTGACCAACATGCTCATACTCGTTACATTCTCGTTTGACATATATGATTATTATACGTCTAAAATCTTCTAAATACGATTCTTTTAATTAACTTTTGAGGCTCTTGATGTGGGGAAGTTTCGATCAACTATCTTGATGTTGACGATAACTTTGAAAGCTTTGAGTATGAGATGTGGTTTGATGGAATCCGATTGTTTAGCACATGAAAGAAATGTTGCACTTAAAGTCTTAAAAGAATACACTCTTCTTCTATATCTTATTTTAATCCCATTTCTCCATATTTTAATAATAAAAACAATTCGTATTTGAAATACCATTGATTAAAATTTTCATGAAAAAATTCCACGGGGAGAAAATTTCTACATACGATATTGCAATTAAATTAATTTTTCAGCCATTAGCTCCCCACTTCAACAGTATATGTGGGATAACCAATTTTTATAAACAACTTGATTGGAATGAAAAATTAATATGACACCAACAATGTTGAAAGCCGGGGAGTGAGATGCCTTAGTGAAAATGTAGATTATTAATTGACAATTAAGTTTCCACATTTAATTTCACAAATATGTTGCGATACATGAAATGGACATTGATGAGATGTATCCAACACATTTTAAAAGGCTTTGTTTTAAAAAAGCTCCCCTCAAAAATGGGTTTTTTGTTTTACATTAAAATGACATTCTACGTTACTACAATTCTTTGAAAATATTCGTAGGAAGGGAGTGTTGAAACACCAATTTTAATAATACCACTTTTTTATGGAAAGATACCACAAATTATATTGTAGACAATTTGACATTGAAAGTTCTTTTGGAAAAATTGTTCTTCAACGATTTTCTAAAAACTCATGATAGAAGACCCTTCTTTTATTTTTAGGAGTACGCGCATGAAGCGTTTAACTCTTCCATATTACATTTCACATGAAGAGTGATGCACTGAAAATTACATAAGTTCATTATGAAAATTAGAAATGACATGTTTTGAAAGCATATTGAAATCTGTTCGAACTTCATTTACACGCCGTGTCGATGTTAATCAACATTTCTAGGTACGTAAATGTTATCGTTTCCAAGAGACATGTCGAGAAGATTTATTTTTGGTAATTTTTGAAATTTTTCTGATTTTAATTTTGTTTTTCTAGGTTTTATATTTTTTATTTTTTTGTTGGTTTTATATTTTTGTATTTTCTTTTTCAATTTTTTTTATAAATAAAAAATAAAGAGATAATAAAAATATTTACAAATCGAAGTTTCCATTAGTAGTGACAGTTGTAGCTAGAGTTGAAGTGGATGAAGTTGAATCAGGTTGTTGACGTTTATTTGATGCATCAGTAGTAGTGACAGCGGAAGACTTTAAAACAACTTGATTTTCTCCATTGAAATATTCGTCAAACAAAGGACCGAATAGCAAATCCAGCTCTTTTGAAGTTGTTACTGTCTCAGCTGCTTGATGAACTTCTGTTGACACTGTGGTGCGAGGCTTGAACCGTTTTGTTCAAACGTCATTTGACATTGAGGTTCGAGGCTTGATATGTTGTGATCAAACGTCATTTTTCTGTATCATCATTTGTGAATCCACTTTGACAATGGTTTCTGAGATATCAGCTTTTTCAGCAGCCATACTCTGAGATTTTCCTTGTTGACATTACACTAAGGTACCTGCACTTAAATCAAGACTTTGTTCCTTTCTGAACATTGATTGATGTACCTGCACTTACATCCATAATTTGTCTGCATTCCTGAATATTAGGGATATTACCATTTGAACATGTGGGGCGTTCACTGTCAAACCTTGTTGTGTAAGAGTCAAATAACTTTTTGTAGGGGAAATCCACCTACAGACCAACAGATTGAAAATTTCTACTGTGGGTTTCCACCTAAGATAGTATCTAGGAGATTGTTTTCTCACTACATCGCGGAAGTATTTTATTAGGAGAAAACTATGCATGTAAAAGATCTGCATCCCAGGTATTCTGAGTATGGACTCTTTTGATTACGGGTGTTGTTATTTGTTTCTGGCTTATGGGATTGATTCTTAGCAGTGAATGTACTTCCTTTAGGAGTTTTGATTACTACCACGCATCATGATTTGCATGAAAGACACACTTATGAATTGTTAGGAACAAACAAATTGTTGGAATCTGAGAGAAAGAACTAGAATCTTAGGAGTGATTTGCTTTGGGGCACAAGCCGTTATCGTTATACGCGAGTACTCTTAGATACAGGCAAACTCCTAGATGTTTGATTGTTGCTCCTAGGTTTTGGTTTGCTACCATCAGTAGTGTTTTGAAATCTAGCAGAAGGCATCACACTAGTTTTTGAGTTCCTATCTCTTTCTTGTGTCTTTTTCCTAGCTTCATCTAGATAGTGATTATGAACCATGTCATTTGAACTAAATCTTGGTGTGTTCTTAGAACTATTCCTAGATGAGCTAGATGCAATCACGTGATCAGGTTTTGCAAAGGCGGATTCTATTTTCTTAGGCAAATAATGTTGAGTGACTGGTTTTGACAAATTCTTATTCACATCAACTTGGGAGGCAAACCGTTGTTTTGACATTTGAGCCCTTTCAGATTTAAACGCATTCTCGTTGTCTAATAATGACATTGTTTATTAGAGATGGTAAAAACCCGGTTTCCCCAAGACTGATGTTTTATCAAACTTAGTATCTACACTATTTCCTTTTAACTTCCTTAAGTCATTTTTTAAAGCAGCAATTGCAAAAACCTTTTCCTGAATCTGAGCTTTTAAATCAGCATTATTAGCAAGCAAAGAAGTTGTTTGTTCTATAGTCTTAGATCTCGTAATTTTAATAGAATCATACAAATCTTTGTAATGCTGTCTTCTAAAGTTCGTTTTTCATTAAGTAATGTAGCCACACTATGTTCTAATCGATGTTATAGTGTCAAGTACATCAATTTCTTTTCAACTTGTCTTTATTACTTGTTTCATTCAAAATTTGACCATGTTGCCCTGATTTTAAAGCTTGATTTTGATATATATTAAAGTTCGAGAGCAATTACAATGTGCTTCCATTCTGTAAATCTTTTTGAATTGGGCATAGTCTTTTTGAGTAAAATAATTCTAAGACACGGTGATTGGTTTGACGTCATTCAGTTTTGTTTATGGTTATAGGATGATTTGAAATCAAGCATATGACTTTTAACTTGACATGTTTCAGGATACTGGTCAACCCTACCTTAACAATGATTTTAGGTTGCTCAGTATGCTGTTGTCCTATTGCAAAAGCTATTATAATCAGGCACGTCAATAGTACCCTCAAGCCATTGGCTCTTCGTCATAAAGGGTCTGGATATATGATTTTTTTTTCGATCAACATTTTGTATAATTCACCTGGGACCTGCTGTTGTCATCTAGCACTGTTGAGTCTTTCCTAATGCTTTATGTGTCAACCAAATCAGCATCTAATGCTTTACTCGTATCAATCTTACTCTCTTGCGTCTGCATCTGTCTTTTATTCACCCTTCTTTCATACAGTCTTTGATGACGTGTTCTTTCAGCAACATACTTCTTAACATTACCCAGGTAGTTAGGAGTGTTATCTCTTGAAGTGTTTGACCTCTGAGTCAGTGTATTCAACAAAGTACGTGTCTGTCATTTGACTGTTATAATCTAATGTAAACTTTGAATCGATGAACTTCTGGAACTAGTTGTTCACCACCCAAAAGGCCGTCATAGATCCATCTTCTTGAAATTCATCTTTGTCAAGTTGCTTTTGTAGTTGATCTACATTGAGGTGCATTGTTCTTGTGAAAGTATCAACATCTTGACCAAAGATTGACATGAATACCCGTATGAATCCATGTTTGATGCGAGTGCCTTTTATGTCATCTTTTGAAAGAACTTGAAGGTGTGAATGAAGAGATCGAAAATATTCCATGCATCTTTCTTTTGCTTTTGACATCTTGTATTTGATTGCATGAACATCTTGTGTTTCAAAATTCAAGCTGCATTCCTTTGCTGATTTGCTTGATGCAGTCTCTGAATTACTATCTTCTTTCTCAGAACAAGAGTTTTGTTTGGGCAACTAAATCAACTGTTCAATGAATCGGAATTTTCATGCTTAGTGTTTGATGTGAATGATCTTCTTATTTGTGTCTGCATCAACGTCTTTTGTTTCAACAAATGTAGAGTTCGTTGTTGATGAAGAATTAACTCAAGCATGTATTTCCCGAGGGAATCCATGTTAAAGATCATTGCATCGTAAAATGATTGAGCATCATATCTTGTATAATTCTGCATACGCGCTTTGATTTCTAAACTGGAAGCATTTTCAAAGTATTGTATTTTCTGTTCTGTGTTGTGTCAATGTAGGTCTTGCATCAGTCTGAGAAATTATTTCTTTGGTAAGATGATTTTCTAGTAAATCCAGGTCTTGAGAGAATGTTCTCCTGAAGATAGGCATGTTACCAAAATCTTGTAAAGTTTCTATGAGAAACTTGAGTTGTGACTAAATTGCTCGAAGACTATTCATGCATTTAATTCTTGAAAGTTGTGTCTTCTCTTGAACTTTAGAAATCGAACATGAAGAAACTGTGTCATTATGAAGAACACTTGATGTTTGAGTTTGCAAATTGGTATTGGTATTTGACATTTTGATATTGTGAATGGATATCAGATCTTAAGTAGGTAAAGTTATTGTTGTTGTGGATTGAAATCAATTAATGTTCATGGGATTTTACAAGTCTTGGATTTAAACCGAGAAAAGAATAAAATCTTTCACGGGATTTTACAAAATCAAGAAGAAACCGTGAAACAATACTTAATTAGATGCTGAAATCGTTGTTGAAATTGAAGTACGTGAGCTTTTGTTGGCGAAAAATAAGCTTAAAACGATGAACGGTGCACACGGTTAAAACTTTAAATAGAAACGGCTTTGATTAACTCAAACAAAATTTTGGACAAACGGTGACAAACGATTCACGTTGGAGGACTAATGGATTGTTTTAAAATAGTAAGGACTAACGGTGTGAAGTTGTTTTAACAAAGAGGTTTAACAATCAAACCAAGGACAAAAGATGAGGTAGACTTGAAGTTCAGGGACTGAAGTTGCAATTTTCAAAATTTTAATAAATAATAAACAACTTCCCTCCTGTTTCTTTCCTTCTTCAATTGAAAAAGAAAAAAAAATGCAACGAGTGTTCTTTTAATCGTATGGGATGATATGGTTATCGTCGATAAACTCCGAATATACCACGTTGAAGATGTCACGATCACGATGGTATAAGTCTTAAGTCCCGAGTTGACGTCACACGGAAACCGTTTTTCTTAATTAAAACCGAAATTTACTTAAACGTGTTAGAATTTGTCCTTGTTTTACTAGTTCGGTTCCTAGTGTAGTTTAGATTGGTTCCTACTAGACAAGTTTAGTTCTGTTCACACGAAAAACTAGTTCGGCTTCTGTTGCAAGATTGAACTCGTTCGGTTCTTAAAAAAATGTTTAGTTCGGTTTATGAAGACATGGTTTAGTTCGGTTCTTGATGAAAATGACTAGATCGGTTCTTATGGAAATGACTAGTTCGGTTGAAGTTGAAATGACTAGATCGGTTCGTCCTTGTTGAGACTAGATCGGTTCCCATAGTACATTGACTAGATCGGTTCTTGAAGGCACAGTGACTAGATCGGTGCTCAGAAATGACTAGTTTGGTGCTTGTTGAGATGACTAGATCGGTGCTTGTTGAAGTGACTAGATTGGTTCGTTTTGAAGTTGCACTAGATCGGTGGTCACGCAATGACTAGTTCGGTGGTCACTAACAAGAATGACTAGATCGGTTCATGAAGGTGGAACTCGATCGGGTTGAACTAGTTCGGTTCACACAAAAAATCAAACACCTTGTTGGCACCTTTATCTTCTCTTCAAACGGAGACCAAGAAGAACACAAGAACCAACAAAAACAATGTTAAAAGCACTTTTCCAAAATAAGATTGTATTATAACTCTTTTCTAATATGCAAAAAAACTCAAAAGCTAACTTTGCCCGTGTCCATATAACTATAATAAGTTGAACAAGAAGCTGGTTTCCAAAAAAAAGCAACTTTTTTAACAGTAAAAATGGATGGGCCCCAACTGCGGATAAAAAACTAAAGATGAAATGCAAACTTACAATTAAAGTTTGTAAAAGTTACAACAAAACAAAAAAATTTAACACGTGAGGTGTTAAACTTTATTAAACCGAATAAAATAAAAACGATTATGCCGAAAATAAGTTTAAAAAAAACGCAACCACAACGAAGAAAAAAAATCACTAAACCCACCCGTGGCGAGTGATACCATATGTTATCCCGAAAACTTAACCTATATCACAACAATAAGCCATACCAATAAGCAAAAAGCTAGAAAAGAATAGAGAAAAGTAGAGAGAGAAACTAGAGAGAGAAAACAAGAGAGAAAGATTAGATTAGAGAGAATGGTATGGTTACACATACATGAAATGTGAGAAATGGTAACCAACACCCTCTCCTTGTGTGGAGAGGGTTCTATTTATACCCAATGCCAACTAGTAGGCGTATGGGCTTTCTACTTGGGCCAGGCTTGGCATATCTTGGGCTTTGAGCCCGAAACACGGACAATATTAGATTACAATCCAAGCCCTTTGGACCCGACTAGCCTATTACAATACAAGACCTAGATTGACTTTCTTAGACCGATAACATTCTTGTTTAACTTAATATAATCCAAGCCCTTATCTTCAGCAGATGTAATGGGCAACAATGTTGTAACGCCTTCCACAACTTGTGTTTTTGGCAAGGTTGCACCATTCTCTATGACTTTCTATAGTGCATAGTCTATCATTTGGATGTATTGCTCAATCCTCATCCTCCATAACTTAAACTTACCTGGTTTGAGCATGGGAACTTTGGATGCAACCACCATGTGGCAGACATCTTGAACCATATTTCTAGCAAAAGTTTCTCAAAAGCAAACAACCTCAGAAGATACCATTTATTGATCCCACTCAATAGGATCGAAATTCCCTTAAGCTTGTTAAGGTTTAGTTTTATTAGATAAATATAACACAACTATGGTAGAAACTTTGTGTGAATCTATTAAAGATTATGCAGAATCTAATCTTTAATATTAAGAAGAATTATGAATGAAAAAGTAATTATATGAACATATAATTCAACAAACAAAAGCTCCAATATTATTAATAATATGAATACTCTCAAAGTATTAGGGTTACAAAGACCTTGAAGATATGATAATTCTATGAATGACTCGTTTTTGGTTTTTGGTTTTGTACATAGAACTCTATGCCCTAGGACCTCTTTTTAAACACCAAGGAGTCCTAAACGACTTACAATATTTTCCTGAGTATATAAAATCTTTTAAACAAATAACTTATACATATCCTTTACCAAAATATCTCATACAAATCACATAAGCAGCACTAACTAACTCTTCACCAGCAGCATTAACTCTTCAGCAGTAGTAACTTTACACTAGCAGTAGTAACTTTTATACTTCGCAGTAGTAACTACTTAGCATTATTTTTATCAAGTCTTTATCTTTAAGCTAGTTTAACTTCCCAACTGCAGTAGTAACTTCCTCCTCAGCAGTAGGTAATTTTGTACATGACAGTTGTAACTCACCAGCAAAGTCTTAAACACTGAATTAATTTTCATTTGAAATTCTTCCAGCTTTAGCACTAACTTTGACTGAGCAGCATTACAATCAATAAGAGCAGCAGTAACTCCAAACAACATTAAGATGGATTAAGGCTTTTAATCCCAACAAAATGTGTCCTAATGGTATTTGTTTATTGATCTCTTGGCTCTAGACTCGATTAGTGCGTTTTGGTTTTAGTGATCGGAGGTTGGAGCATACTGCCACCTTTTCAATATCAACTAACTCAGAGTGAGAAAGTCAATAGAAGTCGTGTTAATCTCCATGACAAATGAGACAAGAATCTTTTGAGAGAAACTTGAATGGCTGGGAAGGGTTGTGAAGTAGATCACTAGTTCCATGATGTCTTGTCATTAATACCAGAAATCATCTTTGTGATTTTAATAGCATATGTGTTGACCCGGTTTCTGCCTAAAGTTGTATGTAGGGCTTCTTTCTTTACACCCTTTACCCTTAAATTTCTTTTTCATTCTTTAACCCCTTTAATGTTTACCAAGACGTCATTACTAATACCTTGTTGTGATTGTTCCAGTGTTAGCTCATGCCTTAGTCAACATTATTTGGTTTTCTCATTCTTCTTCAAATCATACCTAAAGACTGCTATTTCTAACTTTGGAGTGTCCTTGGGTAGATCCTTTCGGTTCTGGTTGGATCATAGGACTAATACCTAACCTTAACCACGTTATGACTTCAGAATCATCGTGAATTAATAGGTTGTTGGGTATTTGATCATCACCATAAAACCTTATTTCAAAAATCAATCAAAATGTTTGATAAATATCAAAACGTTTGACACTTTAAGAGTTTCTTTCTTTTGAATGCCCCCCTAACATGTGTATCGATATTCAAAAGTGTTTTACACATGAAGGAAAGAGTTGCTGCAGGTAACCTCTTGAGTCTTGTAGATCACATTTTAATCAAGTTTCTCCCCCTATGAAAATAATAAATCTTTTAGTATTTTCATACCAATTGATTAAAATTGGTGACATTAAAGAGTTTCATGGAGAGAGAAAGAATACCAATTATATATTGCATGAATTAATGGAACATTTTTCTGATTCCTCCCCATCTGCAGTATACGTGTGTCACCTTATAGAAAATAAGACTATATTTATGAAAAAGATAAGACACCACAAATATGTTGAGGTTTGGAGATAAGATGCCTTGGTTGTAACATGCATAGTATAAGTACTAGTGTGCTAAACCCTTCATCAGTGGATGTTATTCAAAGATAAACGCAAGAGTATGTCCCTGGTGCATAGTGGTGCTGGAGAAATGAGCACACAATTTTGAAATGACATTAACGAGGTCTAGAAAAATTATGCTCGGTCTCATCATGAGTTTGACATAGAAGTACCACTTTCATAGCCACTAAATGTTTTGGATACATAAAATTTAACTTTTATAAGATGTATCCAACAACATTAAAAGGCTTTTGGTTTTAAAAGCTCACCATCAAAAATTGATCCACTTATAAAAATGATTAGAATTTTGAAAATATCATGACAAGGGAGTTTTGAACACACAATTTTAAAAGATTTTGAAAAACCTTTTGAGAAATTCTTAAAAAATAGTGTTCAACGGTTTTGAAAACCTATGTTACTTTAGCTCTAAAGACTTTAAATTCTCTTTGATTTTGACGTTGCTGTGTAGCTCAAGTGGCGAGAATAGGAGAAGTTGTTATCTTCTTGTTGTTAGGATAAATGTACACTAGTGCACACTTTTCTTTATTTGAAGAACAAGTCATAAGCTGATATTTACTTAGTAGTTGTATGTCAAGAGCAATCTTAAAACTCCCCCTCAAACATTGACTCATTTAAAAATGACACCAAATATAGAAGAATTGTCTTGTAAAACTTATGAGGGATGGAGTGTTGAACACACAATTTTGAAAGATTTTGAATTGTCATTGAGAAATTCTTAAAAAATTATGTTCAACTTTTTGAAAAACTAAATGTTAGAAGACTTCTCTTTTAACGCTAAGGATAAACGCATTTATACGTACACTCTCCTTTGTCGTTCGCGTCCGAGTTGCAATCTAAGAGCGATTACAAGTCATGAAGAAAAATTAGAAATGACATGTTTTGAAAGCATTTGAAACTCCTGTTCGAACTTCATTTACACGCCCGTGTCGATGTTAATCAACATTTCTAGGTACGTAAATGTTATCGATCCCAAGAGACATGTCGAGAAGATTCTTTTTGTGAAACATTTTCTGATTTTCTGATTTTGTATTTTCTTTTTGAGATTTTTTTAATTTTGTATTTTTCTTTTTGAAATTTTATATTTTTGTATTTTCTTTTTCAAAAATATTTTCTAACATAATTAAAAATGGAATGTTTATACAAAGAAGATGTTGATAGAATATTTACATTAGAAGAACCATTTGAAGAGATGGGTTTGGAAGCCATTGAAGTACCTGCACTCAAAGAAGAAGAGTTTGCACAAATAACAGTTTTAAGATTATGTGTTTCCTTTCCTAATGGTGAAGCACTATCATTCGTGTTGTAGCGGGTTTCAACTAACTTTCTAATGGGAATCCACTTAAGACCAACTTGATTAAAGATTCTACCCGTTGGTTTCCATGTAATACCAGATCTAGGAGGCGTTGTTTTTTGATATACATTGGAGGACTTATTTGGAGAAAACCTTTGTCCTATGGGGATCTGTCTACCATGATTCTTAGATTTACTTTTCTTTTCTACGGGTATATATCTCTTTGTTGTCTTAAGGGATCGTGCATGCTTTTTTTGTGCTGAGGCACGAGAATTCACCTTTGAGAGGTATTTTAAGATGCACTCATCGTGATTTGCACTGTAAATGCACTTTTTGCATGTAGGACATGCCAAGTCTTTTGACTTCAAGAATAAATTTGGATTCCTATGTGGTTCTGCTGTGTTAACAGTTCTATTCAATACATGACTACTCATGGATGGTGGCCAATTCCTAGGTTGTTGATTAAAGTTCCTAGGTTTCGGTTTGTTACCATTAGCAATGTTTGGTAATCTAGCAGGTTGTTGCATACTAGGTTTGGTATCTAAGGCTTTGTCTTTCTGAAGTTGTGCCTTTTCCTTAGATTCCTCTAGGTAGTAGTTATGAACCATGTCATTTGAGCCTATAGATTCCCTTGGTGACTGAAATGACACATGCTTTGGGCTATTCCTAGAAGGGCCAGGTGTCATAAGGCTTAACAAAAGACAATTTTCTAACTTGAGGCCAAGAATGTGGAGTGACTATTTTTGATAAACTCTTTGACACATTAGTTTTGGGAACCAACTTTGTTTGTGAGAAACTTTCCCTCTCAAGAAAGTCTGAAAAAGGAGCCGGTTTGCCTAAAACTGATGGTTTTGGAATCCTTTGAGCATTTGGTTGTTGAACAATAGATGGTTTATCAAACTTAGTTTCCACATACTTTCCTTTGCATTTATCAATAAGTTTCTTTAACTTATAGCAATGTTCTTGTCTTGCAATTGAGCTTTCAAATCTTGTATTTTGAAATATTGTTCAAGTTCTTTTTGAAATACATTTGACGCTTTTTCTTTGCAAACTGTGTCATTTTTCATTTGTTCTTGACATTGTTGTAAAGCCAGTTCAAGAGAAATCGAGTG
>BQNB010121949.1:0-18995 GCA_026074375.1 Tanacetum coccineum
ATTAAAAGCGAACGCGTAAAACTCTAAAAATAAATAATGGAATTTATTAAAGTTGTAAATAACCTAAAAATGAGAAATTTTACATGGGGTGATTTTTTAAGACACTTCACGCCTGTTCTAGCAAAAACTTTCTCCCCTTTGACTGAGCCATAAAATTGGTCTTTGCATTCTCAATATGATCAACCTTATTTTCCCCACTTTTACGTTCAAGATGTTTGTAAATAGCGTTGAACTTTTAGCAATCATCGTTTATCCTAGACCATTTACCCGTGAGCATATCCTTGGTACGAGTACCTTAAAATGTACCTTGGTTGAAATCTTTCATAATCTGCCCCCAAAACGAATCCTTGTTTGATCGGCTTCGATGTTGTTGTTCTCGAAAACTTTAAACCAACACTTGTATATCAAAATTTCTTCCTCGCGTTTCCAACGAGAAACCTGACGGCTTTGCTCTTCCTCCTCGTCGTTCTCGTCCAAATCCACCATGGATCTTTTTGCCATTCGTTTTCCCCAGGGGTTTTCTTTTGTTGGTGGTTGTTGTTCTTTGAATCGTGACTGTGATTGTGATTGTTGTGGTTGTGATTGTCGTGGATGAAAGCTTTGTGGTGGCGCATTTCATTGATGTTGGAGATTTTGAAATTGGTTATTGAGTTGTTGGTTTTGAAAAGCTTATTGATGTTGGTGATAAATTTGTTCGGGTGTCATTTGGGGCATAGTATATTGCGTATCAAAAGGAAGATATTGTTGGTATTGCGAGAAAGAAATTGAGTTTTGTGACGATGGTGTAGACGGGTTTGAGGAAGATGAGTGTTGCGGGTTGGTATTGAGAAGATTATTAAAATACCCGTCATTTGGATATTGAGACATTTTCTTGTTTGTGATTTGAGAGAATTAGAAAGTTTATATGGTTTTAGTGTGTTTTAAATATGAAATGAAGGGAATATATATAAAAGAAGGGATACAAAATATATATGATTTTTGAAAATGTATCTGCTGTATGAAACAGTAATATTTATTTTTATCTTTTATTGCGTCGTCTACATGACGAGTTTAAATTCGGCGAGGGAACGACGAAGGTCACGGTGTGGTGGCGAGGGCACAACAAAGACCACGTCGGATTCAGCGAAAACCCACGCCGTGACACCCAATGCTCTAAATGGCCATTACATTGAAGGAATTTCATTGATACAGTTTATACAATTAGATATGGGAATTTGATTTTATGGTCCTATAAAGCAATATGGTCTAGTCAAGTTCAATACGAAGTTGTAAAATACTAAAATGTTAAAGGACTAAATTAAAGATTGATGGATATTGGTGGGGTGGTTTTTGTGATTGACTAATGTCGTTGGCCAGGTTTGAGTTTTACAAGGTGTTGACAAATATACGGTCTTGATAATTCACAAACAAGAAGTGTGCGGTTTTAAGTAAAATAGTTGACTATTTTCTTTTAATTAACTTGTTTTATTATAAGATAAGATTAATGATATAATTAAAAACTTTCAAGAACTATCAAAGAATCATTATAAAAATATTAGAAAGATAGATAAAGATAAGAAAGAATTATCACCTTAAATGGTAAATTGGTGCAGGTTTATTGCATAGATTGCATGAGTATTTAAACTACTAAAATACACTATACATTTCACATTTTCACTTGGGGTAATCAGAGGACACTAAATAGCCATATTATTAGTCTAAAGTTGAGAAATGTGGTATACAATAATATACATGTTTTATTCGTGATGAGTTGCTGATTCATAACACTCCTCTTTGGATGCCACTTTTTCAACGTAAGGTTAACCTTGAAGTACTGACTCATTAAAAATCTTGCTAAAGAAAACCCAGTGGGAAAAAACTTTAACTAAGGGAAAAAGAGTGCAACGTATAGTTGACTCCCCCTGATGTAGACATCCGTAGAGTGTTATGTCTTTTGTACATGCCGCAAGATAATAGCATGGACGTGTTTCTTGAAAATCGAAGTTGGGAGCGCCTTAGTGAAAAGATATGCTGAATTGTTGCTTGATTGGACATACTTCATTTCAATTTGGTTATCCTTTAAAAGGTATTGAGTGTATGCGAAGTATCTTGGAGGTATATGTTTCGTCCTGTCACTTTTGATATACACTTCTTTCATTTGCACGATACAAGCTGCATTGTCTTCGTAGATGAGTGATAAGTGTAAAATACACATATCTGTTAACACCAAAAATGACCCTAAATGACTAAAAACATACTTAAAATGGCAAAAATATACTTATTTTTGTGTTTTGTGTGTGCAGGTACGAATATATCAAAAATAACAAAAAAACCGCCAAAAAAATGGGCAAACACGGACACGAGAATCAGAAGAGTACAAGAGAAGCCAGAAACTCAAAGCCAAAGCCAAGAAAAGTCAACCCTTGGTCAATTCTCAGTCAACAAAAGTCAAAAACAAAAGGACAAAAACTCCAAAGTTACCAAACAATCCTTCAAGTTTCCAAAAGTTACATAAATGATCCCTAAGCCTAATGGGCCCTTAATTTCCCTTTATTCCATACCCGGATCCAAAAGCCCAAAACCCTAAAGCCCATTTTCCTTTTATATAAAGTCCAGGGGCCATTTTTGCCAATTCTAAAAGATATTTATACTAGGACTTTTGCTACACAAAAACAAGGACCATTGTTGCTATTTGCCCAAAGTTACATCCTTTCCCGTTTTCAGTTATAAAAAAATGGCGCCAAGCTTTGTTACTATTCATCATCACCCTCGCAAATTAACCCTGGGTAAAACAAAGGGCAAATATTAATTAAGGGTAAAAGTCGACAATTCAAGGGTTCTAGAACAGGATGGCAAGGACAAATCAGTCAAATCAAGAGCTCTTATTGGCTCACAAGCAAAGGTTTACACGTGGCTATGGCAAAGAAGCACAAGGGGACTCAATTTTTACACTAAATTTAGCCTAAAAGAAACACAAGGTGTCTCAATCATGGATTGCCACACTAGCAATCCGTGTGAGCTACCTAGTGATCTAACGGCTAATAATGAGCTCCCAATGATTGGAAGATTATACGGGTAGGATCAAGAGGAGCGTGGGCAAGAAGGAACTCCTAGAAGCTTCCTCAGATTGCTATAAATAGCACACACTCACACACATTTAGGGTCTCTATTTTCTTTTCTAGTTTTTCACCTAGTGTAGCTTTTAGAATTTTATTGTAATTTTACTTAAAATCAGTTGTAATTTCTTTTAAGTAATGTAATCACTCTTTTCAGTTAATGAAATTTACCTTTTCTTATTAATCCTTAGTGATAAGCTCTAAATTTACTTTAGATATTTGAGTTATGATTCATAAGCTCTCAATAAGCTCATATTAGCTCATCCAAGTCTATAAGCTTGGATTTGAGCTTAATTCAGTCCTAATCATACCTAAACATCTAAAATCAGTTTAAAATTTACCTTACCTTGACTTTTGGACTTATTAAGCTTTGGAAGGGAGACCTATCATGGAAGGGTCTCCAAGGACTTATACTAGCTTATCCAATAGGATAAGCTAGAGCTTGTAGCTGTTAATTGAGTTTGTGCTTCTGTTTAGCTGAAGCTAAAGTAAGTTTTCATTTAAATTCTCATGTTCTTTAATATTTAGTTCAATAATAGTTCATTAGTTAGATTTGCTTATTTGCTTATTCTATCTGCTTAATTGTGCTTATAATTATTTCATTGTGCTTATTAGTTATTAATTTACATCTGTTTTTAGCTTAATAGTTATAAATCTTAGTTTTATATTTAGTAGGTTTATCCACTTGCTTATTACGCTGAATTTGCGAATCTATTATGCTCTTCTAGGATCTCTTTATACAGAATAGATCTATAGTTTATATCACCTCTTTAATTGTCTCGTTAAAAAAACACACTATAATAAAATAAAAAAATACTAGCATAAGATCGTTAGCTTGTTGTTTCCTGGCTATTAAGTCTTGTTGTTTTTATGCTTATTAGTCGTGTTATAAGTTAAGTGATATCTGATCTTTGAAAGATTGTTAGCTAGCATTGAAATGTTCACAAAGCTTAAATGAGTTTTCCTAGAGTAAAGGTTTTTGGAATTAGCTAGTATACCCTAAAAGTCAATGACACTTTGTGTTTTTGTTTTAGTCAGCTGATTTCATAAATGATTTATTTATTGGAGCAAGTTCTTAGGATTAGTTTAGATTTTAAATTCATTGAGCATATTCTAAACTACTACACCAGGGCACTTTTCTACTTAAATTTGCTTTGTGAAAATCCGATCCAAGCCCCTAGGCTTGGATTTAGGATTTCTAAAAGATTTAGCACTTTATTTGAGTACATTTAAGTGCAGTAGCAACTACCATGTGCCTGCAATTTAGTTTTGCACTACGTGGACCAAGTGTACCAGTGTAACTAAAGCAGTTTACTACAAATTTTTTTTTACTTGCAAATAAATCAGTAATGGTAGGATTTAGCTTATCCAAACTAAGTAGTTTATTTTGGATTTCATAAGTTTATCACTTCAAGTCTTATCTTCATTTACAGCTTATTCAAATAGGTATATTTAGCTTTTAAGTTTTCAAAAATCTCAAAAAGACTAAAAACAGTAGTATTTAGTAAATAGCTTCTGAATTTAGATTTCTAGCCTATAGGATTTAGTTTAAGGGTTTATATTCATAGCTTATAGTTAGGTTGTTAAGTTCTCATAAGCTCATTCTCTGTCTCAGCTTATTGAGCTTATTAGCTTAATTGCTTTTTGAGTGATTTAAGTTTATCAATGAGTTTACTCTTTTAATCATCAATTTTAGTTGGCTTTTAGTGTTACCTAGTTAATTAGCTTATTACATTTAGATAGAAGGCATTATTAGTTTAAAGAATCACCTTTTGCTTTCACATTTGAGCTTATATTAAAGTATGTGCAAGGTTTTAAGTATAAATAAGTTTTTCAAGCTTAAAAGCCTATTTTCTATGGTCAGTTTCTTAAGCAGCTTCTTAAGAGCTTATTCTTGGTTTTCAGCTTAAGGTTTCTTCATTAAAGTAGCTTAAAAAGTGTCTTCTTTAAATTTTAGCTTTTAGATTTTAAAAATAAAAAAATTGCAAAAAGGGTGTTAGCCAACCTCGAACCCACTACCTCTTGCACAGAAACATACACACTTACCACCATGCTTCATTAGCTCATCCGTTAGTTTCTCTCTCCATTTAATTCTTATACTCATTTTTCTTTTAGCTTATTATTAAAAGCCGTAGCTTTAAAATGCTTATTAGGAGCTTATTAGTTTAGCTGTTAGTATAAACTTATTTTTCCTTTGAACTTTGTTGCATTTAGGATTTTCCCTGAATTTTTCACATTTTTCCATTAAGTAGATTATTTTTAATCATTTTTCTTAGGATTTAATTTTCGAAAAATCATAAAAAATAGAAAAAAGTTTCAGAAAATTACAAAAAAATAGTTTTTAGTTTTATAAAAAGTACTTTTAGTTTTACATTCAGAAAAATCATTTTCAACACTTTTAGATTTTAATTTTCATTTTAAAGCTTTTATTTTTAATTTTAAAAATAGGATTTTAACTTTAAAAATAGTTAAAAATAGTTTTCTGAGTTTTTATGTTATTTTAGACTTTTCTAAGTTTAAAAATCATTTTTCTCAATTTTTAGGACTTAATTTTCTATTTTTTAGGATTTAATTAGATTAAAATAGTTTTTAATTCATAATAAATTCAAAAATTATAAAAAAAATATTTTTCTTTTTCCTAAAATTTTCTTTTGTCCTATTTTAGGTTTAGAAATTTAGTTTGCATTGATTAAGTCTTATTTGTCCTACTTGCTTATTTGTCCGCGCATTTATTCCGTTCCGCTTAATTTGTTTAAGTGAATAATTGCTTTTGTTTTTCTCTTTTTATAGGTCGCTTTTATTATAGTAGGTTTTAGGATAACCAAATCTATCTTGTTTCTCATCAAATCATAGTCAAAACTAAAAGCGTGGTTTCAATTTCACAATCGTTGGGTAAACGACCCGGTGATCATACTTCCCGCATAAATAACAAATTATATATTATAATATTTTTAGAGTGAGCTTTTCTTAAGGGAAGACTTTGGAAAGTTCTTAATTGCTCTTATTGAAATATTATATATATTTTATTGTGAATAAAATCACTATCAATTTTTGGCGCCGTTGCCGGGGACTTGTGTTAAAGATTCCGTCGTTTACGTTTGTTAAGTTTGGTTTGAAGATCCTTTCGTCCTCGAAACTTTCATTTTTGTTAAATATTTCAAAAATCCAAAAAAAATTAAAAAACCTAAAAGTAAAAAATATTTTCTTTTTCTTTTTAGTATAGCTATCTTATAAAAAAAATCAAAAATATAAAAAATTGTTCCTAAAAAATAAATAAAATACACAAAGTTGATAAATGAACACCAACATATAATACCTTAAATTGAGGTATTAACATAAATAAGTTCCGGTGAACTTGAAAAGTTCCCAAATCGAACCAAAGATTTTAAAACTTGTCATTTGTGTCATTTACGAGGTACGACTCACCTTAAAAAGCAATTTTTAAGAGCTACCGTGAAGTAAATTGATTATTTGGTTTTAAGTTGTCTTCCGTGTATACGTTTAAAATAGATTGCTAATAAAAATTCAAAAATTCAAAAATCAAAAAAAAATTAGTGTAATTTTTGTTTACTTTTTAATTTCTTTATTTTTAGTGCATGCGCACTCGTTCTCAAGCTAGAAGTCGAAATCGTCGACAACAACAATTAACAACGGTTATTGTTGAGGAACCCGAGTTTCCAATGGCCGACAATCGTACCATGGCTCAAATGCTACAAGCTCCCATCGAGGGATACGAAGATGCAATTGTTGTTCCACCGATAAATGCAAATAATTTTGAACTCAAACAAACTTTGATTAATCTTGGTCAAAGTAATCAATTTACAAGTAGGCAAGACCCTCATAATCATCTCCGATTTTTCAACAAGGTTACTTCTACGTTTAGACATCCCGAAGTTCCGAATACGTCGATTAAGCTTTTGCTTTTTCCTTTTTCTCTCGAAGGTGAAGCCCGGACTTGGCTAGATAAAGAACCACCTCGATCGATTCTAACGTGGGATGATCTTGTCTCGAAATTCATAAACCAATTCTTTCCACCTTCAAAAACAACTTACCTTCGAAATGAAATCACCACTTTCTACCAAAAACCGAATGAAACTTTCAACGAAGCATGGGAACGTTTCAAAGGACTTCTTCGTCAATGTCCTCATCATGGTTTCTCGGAATTACATCAACTTGATACGTTTTACAATTCTTTGAATACCAATGATCAAGATGCTTTAGATTCCGCCGCGGGTGGAAATTTTCTAGATAAGATGCCTCGTGATGGTTTAGCCATTATTGAGAGTAAATCCAAGGTTCGTTATTCAAGAAGTCGTGCAATTGAACCAAGAGTGAGTACGAATGCTCCTCTTTCTACTTCTACACCTTCTAATTCTTTTGAATTTCAACAACTCGTCGCTTCTCTTGAAGACAAAATGGATATTCGAATGAGCCGATTAGAAAAGATGATTAGTGAAAAGAATGTTACGACTCCTGCTACCGTCAAAGCAGTCGAGGAAGTTTGTGTCACATGTGGTTCAAACCATAATTTCAACAATTGTCCACTAACAAGGAACGATTTTCCCGTTTTTCATGATAACATTTATCAATTCTAACAAACCGCCGCCGTTGGAAACTTTGTTCATAGGAATCCTCCTAATTTGGCAAATCAAATGCGACCACCCGGTTTTAATCAACCAAATGTTCAAAACAACCAAGGAAACCAAAGCCGATATCAGGGAAACAATTTCAATTCGAATCAAAACCGCAGAAACAATTTCAATCAAAACCATCAAAACAATCAAGGTCAAGTTTTTCAACCACCAACCAATCAACCACCAGTTTACCAAATTCCACCATATCAAGCTCCTACGCCCCAAATCCAAGGTGTTTCAAAAACGGATTTTGAAAACTACGTCAAGGCAAACGATGCGGTGTTGAAGAATGTTCAAAATCAAGGTCAAAATTTACAAAATCAAATGGCTAATGTTACGAGTTTGTTGACAAGTCTTTGTGATAATTTCAAAAATTCTGCCTCTACTTCGAATTCAGGAACTCTTCCAAGTCAAACCGTAACTAATCCTCGTCAATAAATTAATGCTATCACCACAAGGAGCGGTAAAACTTTGGAAGGACCTTCGACTCCTCTTGTTCCTACTCCCGTTGTTTCAAATCCTCAAAAAGAACCCGAACAAAACCCGGAGACGTCAACGGAAAAAGTGCAAAATCCAAATTTGGAAAATACCGCACAAGTCCCACCTCCGGAGGAAGAAGATTCCATTTTCATTGAAATCCCAAAACCAAAAGCAAAGAAAACCGTTAATGTTGAAATTCAAGATCTTAATTCTCCAAGACCTATTCCATCTAAACTTCCATATCCCGAGAGGATGAAAGTTAGAGAGAACGATAAACCAAGTGCTCAACATAGCCGGTTTTTGAAGATGTTCAAACAACTCCGTTTAGAGATTGGATTGAAAGATGCTCTTGTCGAAATGCCAAAATTCAACAAATGGTTAAGCTCGTTGCTAAGGAACAAAGAGAAACTCGAGGAGATCGCCATTACAACCGTGAATGCTGAATGTTCCGCTATCATCATGAACAAAGTTCCCGAGAAGCTCGAAGATCCGGGAAAATTTCTTATCCCATGTGCTTTACAAGAACTCAATAGGACTAGTGCTTTAGCCGATTCCGGAGCTAGCATTACCGAACAATTTCCAAACCAACCGGTGTAGCCGAGAATGTTTTTGTCAAGGTAGGAAAGTTCTACTTTCGGCCGATTTTGTTGTTCTTGATTTCATAGCCGATCCTCGAGTATCGTTGATACTCGGGAGACCTTTTCTTAGGATGGCTCATGCTTTAATAGATGTGTATGAAGGGGAAATAACCCTTAGAAACGATGATCAATCTTTGACCCTTAAATGTGGTGATACTCCTTCTATTTCGTACAACAATCTCGAATCGTTGAAGAAAAGTTGATCTTATCGATGTTACGTGTGAAGAATCTCCACAAGAATTTTTTTAGGATTTTTCGACGAAATTGCATATGACAATCCTTCTGCCGGATACGATCCGATTGTTTCAAATTCTTCTCCGACTCTCACTCCTTTCGAGGATAGTAATTTTCTACTTTTGGAAGAATCTGATACTTTTCTTGCTCTAGCTGATGATCCAAATTCACCGGAAGTTGATGAAGCTTATTATGACCCAGAGGGGGACATTCTCCCTTCTCGAATCTCTTCTTCAATAGTGATCTTCGCCGTCACTGAAACAAGAAAATTACTTACCAGAAAATCAGAAAGAGATTAAAGTTTTTAAATCCCCGAATCAATCAATCTATGAACCTCCTGAGTTGAACTTACGGACTACCAACTCATCTCGAATACGCATTTTACAGATAACAACCAGGTGTCTGACACAATTGCCAAGATTTGAGTGATGAAGAAAGACCGCTCACATAATGTTCTTAAATCCCGAAAATCAAGCCAATGTTGAAGCTCTCCGACATAAAGGGTATAAACCTGGAATTTTGTTCTCATAAGATTCTAATGGAGGAGGATTACGAACCAACGGTCCAACATCAGAGAAGGGTTAATCCAAAGATCCATGATGTCATTAAAAAAGAGGTTGAAAAACTTCTTGACGCTGGATTGATCTACCCAATCTCGGATAGTCCTTGGGTGAGCCCAGTACACTGTGTACCAAAGAAAGGAGGATGAACCATTAGACCAATGATGAAATTAGTGCCGACAAGACTTGTAACGGGATGGAGAGTATGCATAGATTATCGCAAATTGAACGAAGCTACAAGAAAAGACCATTTCCCTTTGCCATTCATGGATCAAATGCTTGAGAGACTCGCGGGAAATGAATTCTATTGTTTCCTCGACGGTTTCTCGGGTTATTTCCAAATTCCAATTGATCCAAAAGACCAAGAAAAGACCACATTCACCTGCCCATACGGAACGTTTGCTTACCGCCGCATGCCTTTTGGCTTATGCAATGCACCAGGCACGTTTCAGAGGTGTATGATGGCAATTTTCCATGACATGATTGAAAAGACAATGGAAGTCTTCATGGATGATTTCTCGGTTTTTGGAAATTCTTTTTCTACATGCCTCACCAATCTAGATAAAATGCTTAAACGGTGTGAAGACACTAATTTAGCTCTAAATTGGGAAAAAAGCCATTTCATGGTTAAAGAAGGTATCGTATTAGGAAAAAGACACGAAGAAGAAAGGAATTGAAGTCGACAAAGCCAAGATCGATGTGATTTCTAAGCTACCTCACCCAACTACCGTCAAGGGTATTCGAAGTTTTCTCGGGCATGCTGGTTTTTACCGTAGATTCATCAAAGATTTCTCGACCCATGACCCACCTTCTTGAGAAGAACACCCCGTTTATCTTTTCAGAAGAATGCATTCAAGCCTTTCAGACTCTAAAAAAGAAATTAACCGAAGCTCCAATTCTCATGCTCCAAATTGGACCAAACCTTTATTGAACTCATGTGCGATGCAAAGTGATTAAGCATTATGTGTGTTTCTTAGGGCAAAGGATTGAGAAGCATTTAGGCCAACTGTATAACGCGAGAAAAACGATGACCGAATCGAAACAAATTACACAACAACAGAAAAGAGATGCTTGCAGTAATATACCTTTTGAGAATTTCGATCATAATCTTATAATGAATAAAAGTGTGTTTACAAGGACCATTCGCCTTAAAATACCTCTTCAACAATAAAAAAAAAAGAAAAAAAAAAAAAAAAAAAAAAAAAAAAAAAAAAGAAATATGCCAAAGCAAGAATTGCTTAGATGTTTTTCTTCTCCAATAATTCGAATTTAAAGTGATTGATACCAAAGGAAGCTGAAAATATGCAGCGAACACCTTTTCACGCCTTGAAACCTGTATGAGAATGTTTTGATCCTAAAGGAATTAACGAAACCTTTTCCTCATGATACATAAAATACGGGACTTCCCTCATGAAAACCATAAGTACGAGCTCGTAGAGAGAGAGATGCCGATATAGGCAAATTACCCACGCGTGGAATATATTCTATCGAACGTGATGTCAACTCAACACAAAGAGAAAGGCTATTTTAAAATTAGCTATCTCAGCACATACTTTTGGATGATCCCTATCTCTTCGAATATGTGCGGATCAAATCATCCGTAGTGAGTATTTTGGCCAAGAACATCTTAAATCCTCAAAGCCTTGTCATTAAGGAACCCCCATCGGGGGCCACATAGTGCCAACATCACCGCTCGAAAAGTATTTGATTCGGGTTCCTTGGCCTACCATTTATCAATATGCTCATTTCAATGATCCAAATCTTGGATCATGTCAAAGACAAGGCAAAATTTCACATCGAGATGAGATGCCTCAAAATGCTATCTAAGTTTGTGAAATTTTCGATGTTTGGGGCATTGATTTTATGGGACCTTTTCCATCATCAAGAGGAAACAAATACATACTTGTAGCCGTTGATTATCTTTCAAAATAGGTTGAAGCCAAGGCGCTTCCCACCAATGATGCTAGAGTAGTTGTCAAATTTTTGAAATCCCTTTTCTCCCGATTCGGTGCACCGAGAGCTATCATAAGCGATCGTGTGACCCATTTTTGTAACGACAAATTTGATAAAGTCATGTCAAAATATAGAGTCACACATCGTCTTTCTACCGCTTACCACCCTCAAACTAGTGGTCAACTCGAGGTGATGAATCATGGACTTAAAAGAATCTTAAAAAGGACGGTAGGAGAAAACCGTGCCTCGTGGTCCGACAAATTAGACGATGCGTTGTGGGCATTTAGGACCGCTTACAAGACTCCGATCGGATGCACGCCCTACAAGCTAGTTTATGGAAAATCATGTCACTTACCGGTTGAACTAGAACACAAGGCATATTGGGCTCTTAAGCATGCCAATTTCGATATCAAAACCACGAGTGATTACCGAAAGCTCCAGCTTAATGAACTTCATGAGCTCCGTGATCAAGCTTACGAAAATTCTTTAATCTACAAGGAGAAAACTAAGAGAATTCATGACGCTAAGATCAAAAACCGCGTTTTTAACTTTGGTGATCGAGTCCTCCTCTTTAACTCCCGATTGAAGATTTTCTCCAGTAAGCTTAAGTCCCGTTAGTCCGGTCCTTTCACTATAACCGAAGTTTTTCCATATGGTACTGCCAAATTATCTCACCTAGATGGCTCAAATTTCAAAGTGAATTGCCACCGTCTCAAACAATATTTTGGAGGGGATATGCCACCATTGGTTATCCCGGATCTCCAAAATTTCCCTAAGGCCAAATGAATGCAGGGATCGAGTCGAGCTTGCGACTCGATGAACAAAAACAAGCCTCTTTGTGGGAGTTCACCCCATACTTATCCTTTTCTATTTTCTTTCTATTTTCTAACAAATGTGTTGTGATGTGTTGAGGCTAGCCTTTTCCGATCTTTCGTTGTTTGTTGTTTGCTTGTGATTTTTTTGTAGGATTGAACCAATAATTTTTAAAGCCTCTCGTGTTCGGTATTGTGTCCCTGTTCACTCGAGCTTCCTATCCTTTGTTTGAATTTAGTTTGGGGAAATCCGATATCCTTTCATCTTATTGATTCATGTTTATCTTTGCATAATTCATAAACGGCTTAAATTTTCGTAGAGACCCGCCTTTAAACATTGAGGACAATGTTTTGTTTTAGTTTGGGGAGGGAATCTATCAATTTGATGTTATCTGCTTATTGTTTTGTTTTCACGTACCCGTTTTCCCACAAAAATAGCAAAATTTTTAAATTTTTAAGTTTTTATTTGTAAAAAATGAAAAAATATTTATTATATAAAAAAATATAAAAAAAAAATAAGTGTTAAGACATGATTGTAGGTTTTCGTTGGTGAGATTAAAGATGTAATTTTTTTGATCTAATTTTTGACCCGATCGAACGTGTAGAGTTCTAGCTTTTTCCCTTAACAATTAATGATGATAGTTTGTGCTAGTCTCATGTAGACTTTAAACATGCTAGACTTGAAATCATTAGTAAAAGAAGACTTGTGCTAATCTCAAGTAGATTTTAAATATGCCGAGTTGGATTTTATATAGGCTAACTATTTGCGAATCTCTTTATTAGAGATTTTAAATTGCAAAGAATAAGAGATGATAGTGTTGAGTATGAATTAGGATGCTAAACAAAGTTTATTTGGAAAACTTAAAAGCTTATAAGAATAACTTATGGTTTTTCTTCCCCGAAGTTCTTAAAATGATTAATCATACGTGTTCTCTTTAATTTTTACAAATTGGAGTTATACTCTTAAAAGTCTAATCAACATATTTAGAGAAAAAAGCTTTATCGATGAAGTCAACATCATTTGTAAATAAGAATTTTAGTTCAAGTTTATACTTTGGTTTTCTAAAACGAAAATTTTTCTATTTGCAAAAATAGTGTATAAAAAATGTTGTAAAAAAAATGAATGAAAAAAAATGATGAAAAGAAAAAAAATAGTGATGAATAAAAGGATGCAAGTTATAAATCCTTAGTGTTAATAATTAATATACAAACTCCATCGCAATAAAGTACATGGGCATTTGTCGGTTCGCTCCCGATGTGACATCGAAAGAAAGGATGGAGGATGTATATTTAGGATCGGTATCATAATAAGTACACAGACTCTTGTCGGAGGCGTGGCCGATGTGTCGTCGAAAGAAAAGTGATACCGGTTCCTAGCCTAATAATGTAAATAGTAATGATAATGTTGCAAATTAGAAAATAAATAGTAAAAGTTTCTTTTCTAAAACCAAAGTATTCTTTTGAACCAAAATTTGCAAAAGTCTACAAGGCTTTTTCATCGGAAGTTCATGCGTTTCGATTATTATTCTCCGGATGGGGTCTCAAAAACCTTAGCACTTACCCGATGACGGTGGGATGCTAGAGAAGAAAGTCATTTATGGGACAAGTGAACCAACGATGTCTTAGCTAAGGAGGTTTTTGTTTGCTTTGAGTTGTGATCTTACTAAGTGATTAACATATTAGCCCAAAAGGCCCATGTGTAAAGCTTGGTCGGATTTCAACTATCTAAATATGTGGATTTAATGGTTTAAATTAATTTGAGCACACACACTTAAATATATGATTTATGATGGGAAGAGAAATTCACAAGTTGTAATTATAAGTAGTCTTAGCATCTTAGCTTGTACTTAACAGTGATCTTATTTTTAAGCTTAGTATGGGAAAAGTGAAAAATCAAGAATGATGAAGTTATCTTTTAGACACTTAATTGTGCTTTTTGTTCTATGATCCTTAAAGTTACCAATGAGGTAATGAAAACAATACATTATGTCAACACAATACATTATGTCACACAAGAATAAGTTGTAGTTAGGTATAGATCAAGAAAAATCATAAAAAATAAAAAATCTTTGAAAACGGGAAATCAGGTGTTTTATAACTTGTGATCTCTAGCTCTCTCAACAAAAAATTTTTAGCTACTTTTTCAAAGGTTTAGGTTTGGTGACGTTTCGAGGTATTGTTATAAGGCAAGTAAATATACGTAAGGAACAACACAATCGTTTAGTTTGGAGGAATTTATAAGTGTAAAATACACATATGCTGTTTAACCACAATTAAAAGTTACAAATCTAATCCCTCAAGTTTCCAAAGTTACACAAATGGTCCCTAACCTACATTGGGCCTAAAACTTTAAAACCCTACCCGGATCCAAAGCCCAAAACAAAGGCCTAATACCCTAGCCCATTTCCTTTTTAATAAACTCCAAGGACCATTCCTGCCTAAACTAAAAGTCTTTTTACACTAGGCTTTTATTACACACAAAGAAAGGGACTGATTTTGCAATAACCCCAAAGTTCAAATCCGTTTTACCCTTCAGTTATAAAATAGGCGCGAAAGTCTGTTTTACTGTACATTCATCGTTCCAAGTTACCACGCATCTCAAACCATGGGGATTTTGTCAATTAAAGGATAAAAACGACAATTCAAGAGCTAAATAACAAGATGGCAGGGACAAATCAGTCATATCAAGGCTCCTCATTGGCTTATCCAAGCAATTAAGCCACGTGGATGAAGGAAGCACAAGGAAAAGAGTCATTTTGCATTGGTTTCACTCACATAACTAGCACAAATGTCACATCAAGGGATTGCCAGCTTGGCAATCCATGTAAGATAGATTTTGATCTAACGGTTTAGATCAAAGCCCCAATGATTGATGGAATGAATGGCTATGATTGGCAGGAGCGTGGATAGCAAGGGAGGCCTAGAAGGATCTATGAGAGGCTATAAATAGAGCTCACACTCTCACACACAGGGATCGAGTTAGCTCTTTAATTTTTAGCTTAATTGTTTTAGCTTATGCAATGTTCTCTTTTAATGTAATTTTCATTTAATCCTTTTGTAAGTTCTTTTCAGTAATGTAAACAAGCTTCTAGTTAATAAAATTGAACTTTTACTTTCAAATAATCTGTCAAAAGCTCTTGTTTTATTCATAAGCTCTTTAATGGTAAGCTACTATTTTGATAAACTAATTACAAGCTCTTATTAGTCTCTAAGCTAATAATTGAGCTTAAGTTTGATCTTATGTTGGGACAAATTACAAACGACTAAGTGTCGTTTCTGCTGTTAGACATATTCGTTTCTGCTGATAGCACTAAGTCGTTCCTGCTGATAATGTTCCTGCTGGCAGATCAAGTAGCATTCCTGCTGATTATGTTTCTGCTGGTCATGTTCTCGTTCCTGCTGACAGTGATAGAATCTGCTGATTGTTATTGATAGACGTAATTAATGTAATTAAGGAATTATAGTTATATTCTAGTATTATCTCATTAATATAGGAATGAGATAAATTAGGAAGTGATTGATATTGATGTATATCTCTTACGAGATTTTAGTTTTCTTGTTGACCAATTTAGGGTTTCTTCTCTATAAAAGAAACCGTTAGCATTAGGGATGCACACCGATTGTAAAAGCACAAAATCAATTTATTATCAATAGAAAGATCCATAGAGGATCGTTGTTCATATTGTTGTTCTTCTTTATTGAACTGTTTAGTTTCCGCCTAAACATTTGCTAGAGTCTCTCACGTATGTGCTTGTGATTACATAAGTACTATACATTCACAAAGGCTAGAAGATCTATCTAGTCCTAGATCCTAACAAGTGGTATCAGAGCCTGGAGAGAGCCTCTGATAAAGAAGAATTACGTAGTACCACATCAAAACCTTGTTTTCTCTAAAAATCATAAATACCAAAAAAATAGTTAAGCATAGTGTTAGATCTTTGATTTTAGCTTTAGTGATTGCTGAATTATGTTTATTAAGCTTGTAATAAGCTATTAGATATCTGGTATTAAGGTTTTATCAATTGGAATTGAGTTTCATAAGCTTAATTGGATTTTATGCTTTCTAAAGGAGTGTTTGGTATAACTCAGTTTGACCTTTTAAAGTCAAACTAAATTGTGATCTTTGCCTTTGTCAGTTTGATACTCATATTAGATTAGGTTTTAAAAAGGATTGAAGGATTAGCTTAAGATAAAAATCAATTTAAGGCTTAATCTTAAGCTCCTGCACCAGGTTACCTTTTCTACTTGTGTTTGCTTGTGAAAATTTGATCCAAGCCTTCCAAGGCTTGGATTTGGTTTGCTAAGTGTTTGTACACTCTATTTGAGTGTGATAAATGCAGTAGTAACCACAAGGTTACTTGCATTTTAGTTTTTTCCCCTTTGCCTTTGCATCAGATAGAACCACTGCAGTCTTAAACTGCAGTGGTCTTTGGATCATAATTAGGAATAACCTAATTAGTTTTCAGACTTTAAAATTCAAGTAGCTTATACATTAGATATAGGTAAATTTAGATTAAGTCTTAGTTTTCATTTGCTAGCTTATTTGCCTAGGTTCATTTTAGCTTAAAAAGTCATTAAAAAGCCAAAAAACAGTAGTAATTAATTCTAGGTACTTAAATTAGATTTCTAGCTTATAAAGTTTGGTTTAATGTTTTGAATTTATAGTTCATAAGTAGTTTAGCTAGTTTGCAAAAGCTTAAGGTCTGAGTTAGTTTATTGAGTTAGTTAGCTTAATTTGAATTTGAGCTTTTTGAGTAATTTTCTGAGTTAGCCTTTTTAATCTTCAATTTTAGTTAGCATTAGGTGTTAGTAGGGATCCTAGCTTGTTAAAACTAGTTTGTAAACATCATAAGCTTCCTAGAATAGTTTTCAGTTTTGAGTTTGAGCTTAATTTGAAGCTTGTGCAAGCTTTTATGTCCAAACAAGCAAAAGTGAGCTCAAACCCTCACTTTCTGTAAACAGTAATTTCAAAAGCTCTTAGAGAGCTTAATTTTGGAGAGCTTAATTTTGAGATTTGGCTTATACTCCTTTTATTAAAAATACTTAGAATCATGTCTTCTTCAAGTTCCAACTTTTAGTTTTTGTTAAAAGTAAAAAAAATAAAAAAAAGTGCAAAAAGGGGTGTCTGCCAACCTCGAACCCAAGACCTCTAGTATACAAGCCCAACGTGTTAACCAAGTATGCTACATTAGCTCATCCGTCTACTTCTCTTTTCATATTGTTATTATACACGTTTTCTTTTCTTTTTCTTAACATAAGCCGTAGCATATAAGCTTAATTATCCAGCTTATTAGATAAGTTGGGTAAGTTATATTATTTTTCCTTTGAACTTTGTTGCATTTAGGATTTCCCTGCAAATACATACTCCATAATTTTCTATTTAATAGATTAATTTTAATCATTTTTCTAAGGTTTTAATTTTCGAAAAATCATAAAAAATAGAAAAAAGTTTCAGAAAAATACAAAACTATTTTTCTGAAACTATTTTAGCATTAGAAAAATACAAAACTATTTTAGCATTAGAATAAATACTTTTAGGTTTACATTTAGAAAAATCATTTTCAACTTTTAGATTTTAATTTTAATTTTTAAGCTTTATTTTAATTTTAAAAATAGGATTTTAATTTTAAAAATAGTTAAAAATAGTTTTTCTGAAGTTTTTATGTTACTTTAGACTTTTATCAAGTTTTAAAAATCATTTTTCAAAATATTTTAGGACTTAATTTGCTATTTTTTAGGATTTAATTAGATTAAAATAGTTTTTAATTCATAATAAATTCAAAAATAATCAAAAAATGTTTTTTTCTTTTTCTTAAAATTTTCTTTTTCCTAATTTTAGGTTTAGAAATTTAGTTTGCATTTTTAGATTTAAATGTTAGTGAATTTGCTTATTTGAGTTAATTTTAGTGTACTTGCTTATTCGTCGCGTTTTATTTGTTTCCCGTTAATTGTTTTAAGTGTTTAATTGCTTTTGTGTTGCTTTTAATCGGTAGTTATAGACAATCAAAAACAACTTTTCTCTCATTCAAATCATCATCCAAACTAAGACGTGGTTTCAATTTCACAAGTCGTTGGGGAAACGACCCGGGAAAGCATACTTCCCGGTAAAGATACGTATTATATTATATTATATATATTTTGAAGAGTTTCCTTTTCACCTTTGTCCTCAAGGGTAAATTGATAAATTTTCCATAGAATTATATATATATATATATATTTTATCCGTATCAATTTTTGGCGCCGCTGCCGGAGACTTGTGTTAAAGATTCCTTCGTTTACGTTTGTTGATTTTGATTTGAAGATCCTTTCATTTACGAAAGTTATATTTTGGTTATAAAAATCAAAAACCCAAAAAAAAAATATAAAAGTAAAAAATATATTTTTCTTTTCTTTTTAGTATAGTTATCATATAAAAATAAAGAAAAAAAAAATCAAAAATTTTAAAAATTGTTCTAAAAAAAAGAAATAAAATACACAAAGTTGATAAAAGAACACCAACATATAATATCATCAATCGAGGTATTATCATAAATAAGTTTCGGTGAACTTGCAAAGTTCCCAAATCGAACAAAAGATTCAAAAACTTGCC
>BQNB010121950.1:1923-16865 GCA_026074375.1 Tanacetum coccineum
TTAACTGAAACTTTAAATGTATAAGCCTACCTTTAGATAATACAAAACCCGAAAACACATATCGATGTCAACCATTGTGTTACCAAACAAACCTACAACAAAGACCATCAAAATCGATAAAGATTTAATCTTTTTTCTGCATCATGAATCGATCGCTTAAATATTGAAAACACATGTTAACTAACCAAAGCAACAATAAAACCCACAAAAAATACAAACCTTTATAACAAACAACCTTCAAAATTGATCAAAGTTCATACAAACATTATTCGTTATGAGAAAAGTTCATTTGAGGACAAGTTTCTACCCACATACTGAGGGACAATTCCCCACCATTCATTTGGGTTTGATCTAATGGTGGGGATTAATATAAGATTTAATTTTATTTAATGGATAAGATTAAACCTTAAAAAACATCACTACCCTTCTTACTTTTGTGTTTTTTTAATTAAAATACACTTTCACCCTTACATATTTTTAAGTACACATCTTAAGAATCGTAAATCGTTGATGTACATAAATTACACCATCGTGATGAGCATTTAATTATCTTTCAATAGAGGGGCACTTTCATATACTTTTGACAAACTTTTTTTTTGTTTTTTTTGTATTTTTTTTGTTTTTTCTCTGTGCAGTATTTTGTTTGATATATCACGTGTGATATTACACAAATTTGTAAGTTAGAACACTTCACATACTTTCATAAAACGGGTATAAATATTTGTATGAAACTCCAACTGATTTATCATTTTTGGCATTGAAAAGTACACATCCTTAGCTTTTCAACCTTTATCATACATAATTTTTGGACCTTCAAATCAAAACACTTTATTTATAGAAGTTGGTGAATAACGATGAATTTTATTTTTTATAATCAAACTCGTTTGAAGTATCACATATGATATAACATATCCGTAAGTTTGAACACTCAACATGATATCATGAAATGAGCATAAATATTTGTGTAAAACATTAAATGATTTATCATGTTTGACATTAAAAAATAAACATCTTTACCATTCTAACTATATATCAAACATAATTTGTGAAAATTAAACTAAAACACTATTTTCTCACAAAACTATGTTTTAACCTTTTTAATCCTACTAACAGTATAATATTACAAATGATAGATAACAATGATTACATGTTAAAAGTTTAAAAAATAACCACAGTTATTGTCACATTATATTGCTTTATCACTTATGATATTAATTATATGTGGAATACCATGACTAATGTCACATTATATTACTTTATCACATGCGATTTTATTATTATTTATCACTGGTGATACTACAATGTTAGGGGTAATAACTATTAAGCTACGGGTATATCTTAGTTTATAAAGGTATTGGTTTAGGGTTTAGTGGTTAGGGGTATAGGGGTTTTGGTATAGGATTTAGTAGTTAGGGGTTTAGGTTTTTGGTACAGGGTAGTGGTTAGGGGTTTATGATTTTTTGTATAGATTTTAAAGTTTATGTATATATCACTTGTGATATTATACCTAGTGGTTAGGGGTTTAGAGTTTTTGGTATAGGGTTTAGGGTTTTTGGTATAAGGATTAATGATTAGGGATGGAGGTTTAAGGTTACTGGCATAGGGTTTAGTGGTTAGGGGTTTAGGGGTTTTGGTATAGGGTTTAGTGGTTAGAGGGTTAGGGTTTTTGGTATAGGATGAGGGTTTAGGGTTTTATGGTTAGGGGTTTATGGTTATTGTATATGGTTTAGTGGTTAGGTGTTTAGGGTTTAGTGGTTAAGGGTTTAGGTTTTTGGTATAAGGTTTAGTGGTTAGGGGTTTAGGGTTTATGGTATATGTTTTAAAGTTTATATATATATATCACTTGTGATATTATAAATATTGGTTAGGGTTTAGGGGTTTTTGGCTAATCAGATTTAGTGGATCCACCCGGGTTTTGGGTTTTTCCCTCCCCTGCTCCTACTCTTTAGGGTTTTGGGTATATGGTTTAGTGGTTAGGGGTTTAGGGTTTTTGATATAGGTTTTAAAATTTATGTATATATTATTTGTGATATTGTACTTAGTGGTTGGGGGGTTTGGGGGTTTAGGGGTTTATGATTTTTAGTATAGGGTTTAGTGGTTAGAGGTATAGAGTTTTTGGTATAGATTTTAAAGTTTATGTATATATCATTTGTGATATTATACCTAGTGGTTAGGGATTAGGGTTTTGAGTATAGGGTTTAATGTTTTTGGTATATATTTTAAAGTTTATGTATATATCACTTGTGATATTAAACCTAGTGGTTATGGTTTAGGGTTCTTGGTATAGGGTTTAATGGTTAAGGGACATGAATGATGTATACTTTGGTTCTTTTATTACTTTATCACTTGTGATATTACTTATACGTTGAATACCATACTTAGTGTTACATTATATTGTTTTATTACCTGTGATATTACTCATATGTAGAATATCTCTTGTGTTGGGTTAAACCTTACTCTAATCTCTCATATTATCACAACAATCATCACAGTATCAAAATGTATAAAAAATTAATCAGTAAAACACACTATAATGATTCTCTAATAGTGATACTTGTGAAAACGCACGAAAACGTATAAAAGCGCACAAAAACAGGAAAGCGCGCAAAAGCGAGAAAAGGTGCGCAAGTTGGTGGAATGCGCGAAAGCCGACGTAAACGCGCCAATGCGGGCGAAAGCGTGCAAAAACGTATGAAAATGTAAGAAAATGTGCGAAAGCGGACGAAAACAAAAGAAAAAAAAGTGAAGACAGACGAAAACGTGCGAAAACGGACGAAAGAGCGCGAAAGTGCGCGAAAACGTGCGAAAGCGGACGAAAACGTACAAAAACGTAAAAATACGTAAAAACGTAAAAACGTCAAACAAATGTATAAAATGGGACGAAAGCGTGCGAAAACGTAAAAAGGTAAAAATGCGGGCGAAAGCGTGCAGAAACGTAAGAAAACGTGCGAAAGCGGACGAAAACAGAAGAAAAAGTGTGAAGACATACGAAAAATAAAAGCGTATAAAAGCGTAAAAAACGTAAAAACGTAAAAAAACATAAAAAACGTAAAAAAAAGTAAAAAACGTAAAAAAAGTAAAAAACGTATAAAAACGTTAAAAAACGTAAAAAACGTAAAATACGTAAAAAACGTAAAAAAAACGTATAAATACGTAAAAAAACGTATAAAAACGTAAAAAACAAAAAAAAGTATGAAAACGTAAAAACGGAAAAAATGTTAACACGTAAAAAAAATGTACAAAATGTCAAAAAAGCCATTTAATTGCAATTTGGGCAAGATTTGCCAACTTTATAAATAATGAGGGAGTGGTTAGTTTGACTTTTAGTAAATTTACACTTTTGGTCCCTCCATGTTTTTTTAATCTTAAATCTTGTCTTTTTAATCTAATAAAATGGATGGTCTAGATTTGTCACTTAGTAAAATAACTCACCTCTAAACATGATTATCTTTTATATCTATCTTTTTTACACTTACTGTACCAGCTTTAATTATGATCCTATTGTAAATGGCTCATGTATAAAAAAATTCTTGAGAGTGATACACAATATCCCGTAGTATATGTACATTGCTTCTCAATAAATGTTTTAATTGATCAATCAACATATAGGGATCAGTCACCTACGTATCTTCAGGCAGTGAATCCCAAGTCACCAAAAAGACAAAGTCTTTCCTCAACGACGTATCTCACTTATTAAAACTCAGCGAAGAAGAATTACAATCAGCAACCAACGATTTTGAAGAAGAAAATAGGCTCAAGGAAAATGGATCGATTTTCAAAGGTCGTCTCTTGCGTTCCGAACAGTTCATCGATATCGTTGTAAAGGGTTACCAATCTGATTCTGAAAAAGATGATAGCAAAATGTTCAGGGTGGAGCTTTCGATGCTTTCGAGTCTCAAACATAAGAATCTAGTGTCTCTTATTGGGTTTATTGATGAGGCGGGGGTAAATAAGGCTATCATATACAAGAGGGAGGCCAACGGAAGTCTCGAAAAATATCTAAGTGACAAGACCCTCACATGGATGCAAAGGTTGAAGATGTGTACTGATGTTGCAAATGCATTGAGTTACATCCATTACGATGTTGGACGTGATTTTAGTGTCATACATTGCAACATCAAGAGCTCCAAAATTCTACTAGATGACAAATGGGAACCCAAGTTATCTGGTTTTGAGCTTTCGTTGAAAAATACAGTAGCTCGGAGACACCGTCTTGTTCTTACTCGTGATATTAATGAGAATGCATACCTGGACCCTAAATATAAAAAGACTGGAGGTCTGACCCATAAGTCAGATGTGTATTCATTTGGTGTTGTGTTACTCGAAGTCTTGTGCGGGATGAGTGCAATAGCTGAAGACGAAGACGAAGATGAGGGATTATTAAGTAAACTTGCCAAATCTCATTTGGATGATATGGTCATGCCGCATTTAGGAAAACAGATGGACCCAGAATCATTCAATATCTTCTCAGAGACAGCAATTTGGTGCCTTAAAGAGGATAGAGCAGATCGTCCATATATCGATCAGGTTGTCAAAAGACTTGAGAAAGCTTTGGAACTTCAGCGGAAACATGACAATCCAGTTAACCTTACATCGTCCAATCAATTTGAGGTACGTATAGTAATTAATTTACTTAAACTTTTAATTTATGGCTGATTATCCTATCCTAATTAATAAAAAGAGTATTACCAATGGTGTTTGGTACGTCTTAATGAAAATAAATGATCAATACAATGGAATACAAAAATTATGTTTATTTACAATTAATGAATACAATAACTCATTACATGAAATCACTCACTAAATTGAAAACTACCATTTTCATTTATTAGGGGTCTTTTATTTTTAATAAAATAATAATGGCATAAAAGCCCTTATTTACTACCCAACAAACATAAAAAATATATTATTAAAAGTTATTTTATTCTTTTTATTATCGATTACATTCTATTCTATTAGAATAACCAAACATAAATATAATCGTAATGTGTTATTCCATTACTTATTTTTTTCAATTACGACGTTAGTTCTTTCAACAAACAAAAATCACATCAAATCAAAAACATACATAACACATATCACCAAAAACAAATAACACAACAAACAACATTTATCACAGACAAAAGAGATCAAAAAATCAAAAACACCACACAAGAAATCAAATCAAAATCACAAAATATAGACAAAAAGATAGACAACAACAAAAAACAAAACAAATGTCACAACAAAACCAATACACATCAAATTCAATCAAACACAAGTATGACATAACAACGAAAATATTTCATCAACAAAACTAACAACTACAATGCAAAAACTAACACAACATAACAAAAATCAAACAAATCATATCAGAAAAAATATACGAAAACAACAAACAACATACAAACAAACACAAAAAAAAAATATCAACACAAACAATCAAACAGATCATAACAAAAAAATACATCAAATCAATAAGCACATCAATACACAACAAGCAAACAAAAAAATCAACCCAAACAAATTACACATTCTAACAAAAATACAAATCATCATCAACCGAACACACAAATCATCAAAGTTACAATCAAAAAAACAAATTCATCAAAACACAATCAACAAGAAAATATAACAAACAACATACCACAAGAAAACTGACAATCAAAAACGACACAACAATACATCAAAATCAGAAAATCACAAACAAAAAAAATCAAAATCACATCAAAACAGCGAACAACAAAATCATCAATCAATCAATCACGAATAAAATCAAACAAAATTCACTACTTCATTCCGTCATACCAAACGAAGTCTGGCTTATCAATACAATCACTGTTACCCTGAATACAAATAAGCTTACTAAAACGTATTATATAAAACTTTAACATTGTATGATAACTGATTTTACATTATCATAAACTTTTAACATTGTATTTTATTTTTTCATAAAATATACTGTATTTCCATAAAATTAAAAAAATATTATATAAAACTAAGATTTTTATGATAAATGTGGTGAATGAGTGTTACATGGCCGCGCTTCACTATGGAACACGATTCCATAACAATATCTTATTATAAATTTACATAATTTTGGTTTGTGAAAAAAAAATAAAAAATAGAAATCGCATTAAATTTACATTAACAAAAAAAATCATATTCATTCACACCATAAATACATAAAACTACTAAACATTTTTTTAACCTATTAGCTTTAAAAGACCTCCAATCCATTTCCCCACTCGTTTCTTGGGGTAAAAGCCAGTTATGTACTATGAACTAACCGAAATGATTTATTTTTAAAATTTGTTCACGTATTAGTACGTTTTTCAACGTTTTATATGTTTTATACGTTTTTATATGGTTTCATCCGTTTTCCTACGTCACTATCTGTTTTGTCCTTCTTTATCCGTTTCGCCTGTTTTTATACGTTTTTGTCCGTTGTTCTATGTTTGCGTCCGTTTTTTCGTCTATTTTGATATGTATGTGTACGTTTTCGACCGTTTTTATACGTTTTTGTATGTTTTCATACGTTTTCGTCCATTTTAATACGTTTTCGTCTGGTTTTATACGTTTTCATTTGCGTTTTCGTCTATTTGTATACGTTTTTGTTCGTTTCCGTCTGGTTTTTTACGCTTCCGCCCGTTTTTATACGTTTTTGGCCGTATGTATACATTTCGTTCATGTTTATACGTTTTTCTTCCTTTCTTGTACGTTCGCGCCTGTTTTTTACGTTCTCGTCCTTTTTTATACGTTTTTGTCCGTTTTTTACGTTTTTGTCCTTTCTATAATTTTTCTCCCTTTTTTATACGTTTTCATTCGTTTTTATATGTTTTCTTCATTTTCTATACGTCTTCGCCCGTTTTGTACGTTTTCGTTCGTTTTTGTACGTTTTACTCTGTTTTCATACATTTTAGTCCGTTGTTATATGTTTTCATATGTATTTGTACATTTTATCATTTTTTATACGTTTTGATACATATTCATACGTATAAAAACATACAAAACGTAAAACGGATAAAAATGTATACAAGCGTTCAAAAAGTATAAAAACAAACGAGAACGTATATAAACAAACGAAAATGGATGAAAACATTAAAAACGGACAAAAAAAAGCAAAAACGGAGAAAACCTACAAAAACGTATAAAACGTACGAAACCGTATAAAAAAAAACGTACGAAACCGATAAAAAAACGTAAGAAACAAGGGGGTAATTTCATATTTCCTCCTCTTTTCCCAACCATTAATTTCATATCAATGCATTCAAAAGTTGTAATTTGGGTATATATGAAATTATTGATGAAAAGAGGGGGAGATATGAAATTAATCCAAGAAACAATGGTATCGGCCTACTCAGTCAACAAACTAAACAAAAACAATAAAAATTACAGACACAAACTGGATTCCGTTCAAACTTTTATAGAGCCTACAACGACTGCATACCCAATAAAAAAATATTTCTTTCGTCCAAAATCACAGTCCAACTTTATCTGTTGCTTTTGTTACGTTCTCATATTTTATAATGTGTGAATTTATGATTTTATCCGTTATTTTGAGTTAATAACTTGTTAAATATTTGTCCAATGCTTTTGTTTTTAACTTTGATTAACCATTTGATAAAACCCTTTAAAGTTTTGGTGAGACATTTTTATCATTAACTTTACATCTTTCTTTATTTAGGGGGTGTTTGGCTAAGCTTATATGATGGGCTTATGAGCTTATAAGCTTATATGTGTTAAATAAGCCGAAATTAAGTGTTTACTATGCGTATATGAACGGAGCTTTATGATCTATATAAAAAGGGAGGTTTTGATAAGTCCCAAATTTTGTGGCTTATATAAGAATATTATATAAAAAAACTTTTATACCCTCATTAAATGATTACACCCATTTTATTTTTATTTACTTTTTTGTCATTTCACCTTATAAATTATATAAGCTAAACTAAAAATAAACCAAACACTTAGTAAGTTCTTATGAGCTCATGATATAATAGCCATAAGCAGCTTATATAACATAAGCATAACCCCAATTCATAAGCTTAGCCAAACACCCCCCCTTAATACATCTAGACGATTTGAAAAGTTCATTTTTATCAATTATAATGTTATTGCAAGGGTCTTTTCTACTATTAATACATGTTACTGGTTCAAATAAATAATACTAGGTCAAGAATAAAACAAGGACACAAAACAAGGACCGAGACCGATAGGAAATTAAATTAGTTTGAAGACAGAGTTAAATTTTCTCATATTTAAAAAGTGCAAGTGATTGAATCCAACTCAACGATTTACGATAAAACCATTTATATATAACCGTTTTATAAATCCTAAAATAATAAAAGAATATATCTTGTGTGAATTTTATATCAAATATAATCTTATGAATGCGATCTGATTGGAATTAAAAGTCAAAAATGAATCAAATCGGTCAAAATTAGAAAAAATTGGTGGAGAAATTTGATGGAGAAGAAAACACAGAAAAATATATATGTCAAATTTATGAAAACAAAAACTTAAAAAATAAGGAGGTAATTATAAAACTTTAGTGGTTTAATTTAAAATAAATTATAAGGAGTTAAATGTAATTTTATAAATTTATAAATTTTATTATAACTTTAAAAAATAAACAAATAACCCCTTAAACTTATATACCAAACCCTAGACTTTATACTTAACTTACGACAAACGTAAACAATTTTTTTACTTCAAACATTAATTAACTGTATCCAATCACACACAAATCTAACCGGAAGACTTTTAATGATTTTTCATTGTCGTCATAAAATCATGTCATAGCGACAAGATAGAAAAACACAGACGCACATAGAATTATCGAAAAAAAGAAAAAGATTTTCTATTTAATCATTCGGATGAAATTATATTTTCTTTCTTTTGTCTAAACTGTACTGAAATTCTAAACAATTGAAAATTTTTGAAAAGTAGTTATTCATTATCATATTTTCAAAATTGGAAGTGAATGGTTAATAAACAAAGAAAATTAATTTCCTGTGCCTCGAGGTACACTTGAGCCGACTTCAGCTACCTGAAAAGGTAGTTTGGCTGGGAATAATTGGCTCTCAATATCGAGTTCCGAAATTGTTAAATCAAAAGAATTTTTTTTTACTCATTATTCCTACTACGTATATATATAAAAGATTTTATTATCGTTCAAAAAAATAAGATATAAAAGATTATTATAAATCTATTATCTTCATATAATATCGAAATAACTCTATACACATAACCTTATAAAACAGAAAAAAATAAAAATTATATATGATATATAATATAAATATGATATTTATATATATTAGATAAATATAAAATATATAATATAATATGATAATATAGATAATATAATATATAAATAAATAATATTTTATTTCCTAAGAAAACAAACGTTTAAGCCCCGTGCTTGCACGGCAATCAAACTACGGTAGTCCAATTAAAAAAAACTATATCTCTCTTAATATCACTCTAATCCTACTAGCATTAATGTGTCGTGCACAACTCCATAATCTAGCAGGGGGAGAATTTGAACACTTGACAGATTAGGACTAAATGATATAAATCGAGGCTAACGAATAATTAGATGACGCATACGCATCGGGACTGGCGGATTCGTTAAAGTATAACAAACAGTTCTGAGCATTTTCATAGGCAGCAAATTCCTCCTTGTCGATAAAAGTGATAAAAGCATTTACCCCAGAAAATGAAGTACGTAAGCCATAAAACGCATTAACAATCAATAAAGGCGAACGAGGATTCATTTGGCAAAAATTGAACTCTAACTATTTGTAAGGCATGAGAATATAATATCTCTTACTTGATTTTGTTTTACGATGTACTGGTGGCAATGATCCTGGTTTATGAGCATGCTTCGAAAGGAAGTCTTGAAAACTATTTGGGAAGCAGTGATAAAATGAATCTTTCTTGGGTGCAACGTCTAAATATATGTCTTGATACTGCACATGGTTTGAATTACTTGCACAACAACACAGACCATGGCAAACAAAAGATGTATCACCGTGACATCAAAAGCGATAATATTCTATTGGGAGATAATTGGAAGGCATAAGAATGCGGATTAGGCTTCGAAATTCACCGAGGCCGATTCAAGCGGCTAGCACCATCAATACCAATACTATTGCGGGTACATATATGTACTTGGATCCGGAATATATGACGGATGGTAAACTGAATAAGAAATCAGACATTTACTCATTTGGAGTAGTGTTGCTTGAGATCTTGACTGGGAGGTTGGCCTATGATTCTGTATACACCAATGTAATTGAAGAAGGGTATTGCACCATATGCTAAGAGATCAATTTAAAATGGAACAATAGATGAAAATAGTTGTTCACAAGAATAAAGGAGGGACCAATAGAACATGTCTATTTCTTTAACAAGGACCAAATAAAGAGTCTTTGGACATATTTTTACAAATCGCATCTCGATGTGTGGCAGAAACTCGAGCACAACGTCCAACAATAGAAGTTGTCATCAAAGAACTCAAAAAATGCAATAACATTCAGGTAAGTGAAAAGGAATATATTTAAGATGCTAAGAAACCATGTAAGTTTTTGGTTTATTTTTCCTTATTAAATCTACCCTTACTGACCCATGATTCAACAGTAGAACCACTAAGGGACAAACCTTAAACTAATCACTTGAAGACAATAAAGTACCACGCAAGACTATCAGTCAACAAAATATCATTGGACCATGGAGATTTTGGGTATATTTACAAATGGAAGACAGTGATACTCATGCTCATGTACATAAAATTATTGCTGCAAAAAGGTTGGATAAGGAGAATGAGAAAGGCGAAGCTGAATTTGCGACAGAATTGGAAATTCTTACGGAGTATAAACATGAAAATGTCATTGGTCTTGTAGGCTACTGCAATGAAGAGGATGAGAAAATAATTGTTTATCAGTATGCATCCAGAGGAAGTCTTGATAAGGCACTTTGAGGCGAAGTTAGCCTTACGTGGTGATGCTTGCTTAAAATATGCATCCATATTGCAATGTTGGGAGTTCTTCATGGAACTGTATTCAAGTCCAAAATGGTGATACATAGGGACATCAACAGCAGCAATATTCTACTATTTGAATGATTTGTATAGCATAGAGTTAGTGAATTTGTGGCTTTCCATTGTAGTGTCCAAAAAAGTCAATTGCAGACTTGTCATTGACAATAGTTACAGGCAAAATCGGCTACCATTGACCCACTACACTTCGAAAACAGGCTTCTTAACTAAAGAATCTTATATCTTCTCACGTCGAAGCAGTTTATCACTATGTCATTGACAATGTTAGAGGCACAATTGGCTATCGTGACCCACTATGCTCGAAAACAGGCTTCTTAACCAAAGAGTCTGATATATTCTCATTGGGTGCGGTCTTATTTGACATATTGTGTGGGAAACTATCATCCGAAAAACTAGATGATGAGTATCTTTATTTACCCTTTTTGGCTAAATATCACTATCATGTAGGTAAACTTGATAAGTTAGTGTTCAAGGGTATCAAAGAACAAATTGTGCCACAGTCATATATTACCTTTACAAGGATTGCTCTTCAATGCTTACATCACAGGAGAGAAAGGCGACCAACAGCTCATGAAGTGGTCATACAACTCAAGAAATCATTGGAATTTCAGGTATGTTTCTATATTTTGACAAAATTAGTTAATTTTTTATTCATATATGTCTAAACTATGGCCTTTAACTATTTTATAAATTGTAAGAAAGTAACTGTATGAAACATGAGCTTATTAATTGATAAATGTATAAACAGGAGGATTATGAGAAATGGGAGCCCAAATTGCCTAAAGACTATAAAGAAATAATCCAGATGTCAAAGTGCCCTGATGATTATTCTACCATCAAGAAAGAGGAACTTTATAACATTTTTTCGAATGGAATCCTCCTTCAACAGGACAAAGTGGTAATTAGTTCGTTCTCATATCTCCTTTATTGGGTGTTACACATTTCGATCTGTGTAACTTCTCTTTATTGAAAGATTATTCAAAATCACTCATTCATTTATACATCATACACATTGAGTCTGAGTTGTATTTTGGTTGTATAACAGTTGTTGTCGTTCGTTGGTAATGGAGAAAGAAATGAAATTGTTTCAGCCACAATGTTTTCCTACATTAATAGTTGTCCACATGAGTTGAAATCTCTTCAAGAATCAAGGTTATTCTCTCTACCTCTCCACTTTTGTTAGTTTTAAGTGATAAGCACATATGCATTATTGGTAAAGTATGTTATACTTTTGAATGTTAAAGTATAAGGTTATTCTCTTTTCCGTTTAATGTATGACAAATTGTTCACATTTTGCCCCTGTAATACACTTGCTTATCATAATGACTGCCTGCACTTGCACAAAACATAGTTGAGGTTTGCCCCTGTTTTGGGTCCGCTGTACTTATGACCTTGAATTATAAATTTTGCTAGCATATTCATAGTGTTCATTTCCATGTCAGGTTTATATAATCCAATTTTTCTCCAACAAAAGTTGTTTATCCACTTGTTGATAAGTTTCTTCTTTTCTGTATCATCTTTTTTTTATTGCTATTTTTGGATATGGGTTTTGTTCATTATGAGAGATTTGAGTTTTTATTTGCATCCGTCGTCGAGGTGTTGTCGTTGTTTGCGGTGTTGCCATTGTTTGCGGTGACGTCGCCGAGAGTGGGGCCGCGGTTGTTGCCGTTGTTTTCGGTGACGTCGCCGAGAGGTGTTGTAGGGATAATATTTTTTATGAGTTGGATTTGGTTTTGTTGGCTTTTGTGAGCTTTTGATCGAACACAACAGTACACGGTTAATGAGTACAACATGTTCGTTTTTTTTTTTTGTGAGATAGATTTGTTGGTTTTTCTTTTATTTGTGTTCATGTTTAGATGTTGACAGGTTATGGTTATGGATCTGTATTTTTTTATGTGTGGGGTGACGGGATATGAATTATTGATGGGGTGAATCAAGAAACATGGTGTTCATGTTTTTGCTTATGGTGATGCTAAAATGGCGTAAAAGGTATAAGTATTGCTTATGATGGTGATAATATAGTAAAAAAAAGCCATCATTTTGACCAAGGTTATGATCACGATTTGGTGCTATCGGCAGAATTAAGGGTCAAGATTTTGTTAATGGGTGAAAAAGAGTCAAAAGCTACAAATGAGCAATTTACTTTTGTTTTTGTGCTAATATGAGTAACCTACTTGTTAAAAGATCAATATGAGTAACATACTTTCAAAAATTTACCAATATGACTAACCACTTGACATGATAAATTACACCGTTAGTATCTAATACATAAACAATTGCACCGTTAGTCCTCAATACATAACCCAGTTAGTCCCCAACACATAACCCAGTTAGTGAGAGAAACTCCAAATGACCCGTTATATCACATTTTCACGACTCGGACTCAAAAGAGATTTTATGCAAAACGATATTCCGAACAATTTTTTAGTTTCAGCCGAGACTCGAAACTCGACAAAAAATGACCAAAATGCCCCTGTTCTGCAGAAACTTTGACTCTTTTTAATAAAAATGCAGATTTTGACCTTGGGTTTTAACCCGTTATTACTCGATTTTAAAACTAGCAAGCCTCGCGGCAAAGTAAAACGTCATTCCGAGCAACTTTCGTGTTTCGCCGGAGGCCGAAACGGACTCGAAAGTGCTCAAAACGAGCGTTTAAATTCGTGACAGCAACTACATTATTTTCCAAATGCTGAATTTTTACACTTAAAATGTCTATATCGTGATTGTGGTGGTGAGTGGCTGTGGCGGTGTCGGTGATGGGTGGTGGTGGTGGTGGTGGGTGGCGGTGGTTATGTATTTGGGACTAACTAGAGTCCGTTTTGAGCACTTTCGAGTCCGTTTCGGCCTTCCGGCGAAACACGAAAGTTGCTCGGAATGACGTTTTACTTTGCCGCGTGGCTTGCTAGTTTTAAAATCGAGTAATAACGGGTTAAAACCCAAGGTCAAAATCTGTATTTTTATTAAAAAGAGTCAAAGTTCCTGCAGAACAGGGTCATTTTCTGTCGAGTTTCGGGTCTCGGCTAAAACTAAAAAATTGTCTGGAATATCGTTTTGCATAAAATCTCTTTTGAATCCGAGTCGTGAAAATGTGATATAACGGGTCATTTGGAGTTTCTCTCACTAACTGGGTTATGTGTTGGGGACTAACTGGGTTATGTATCGAGGACTAACGGTGCAATTGTTTATGTATTAGGTACTAACGGTGTAATTTATCATGTCAAGTGGTTAGTCGTATTGATAAATTTTTGAAAGTATGTTACTCATATTGATCTTTTAACAAGTAGGTTACTCATATTAGCACAAAAACAAATGTAGATTGCTCATTTGTAGCTTTTGTCCTTATTTAAATAGAGATTTGTTGGGTACAATAAATTCTAATATAGAATTTAAACTCTTGTTTCAAAAATTACGAAATTCAAAAGTAGAAGTGTATGGCAATAAAGGCTATGACTTATGCAGACTTGGATATTTATAATATGTGCAGGTTTGAGACGGTAGTGGAGATATTAGATATTACCGACTTGAACATCGAAATCAAGACAAGAGCTCAATTTTTATCTCCAAATGTTGTCTATGGGGTCTATTTAGTCTTCAAATTTTGTGATTCAAGAAACTTTTCAAGTAAACCTGTGTATGTTAACCTAAAGTATAGAAAGGGATGCAAAAGTATGCATGCATATTTCGCAACATTGAGAGATGAGCAGTGGATGATGATTGAGTTGCACCGTTTCTTGAGTCAGAAAGAAGATGTCATTTTTGAGTTTCTACTTGAGAGCTTTTCATCCTACTATTGCGGAGATGCTGCAGTTTATGTTGAAGGCATTGAATTTCGAGCCATTGACAAAGTAAGTTTGAATATATCCCTTGATTCTATTATATGTTTTTTTAAGCTGTATATAGG
>BQNB010121951.1:0-20368 GCA_026074375.1 Tanacetum coccineum
TGGGCTTGAGAGAGTGTGTGCTTAGGAAGTGACCATTTAGCTTCCTTTCTTTTTATCGCAGACACTTTGATGTGCTATACTGTCTTGGACACATGTTTTAGTCCTTTAGACTTCTTTTACGTTATTCATGTTGATCTCATAATCGGGAGCCGATGTTTGATTCTGGCTTTCCACTTTGTTCTATATTATCATTTATGACTTTATGCCTTTATTATGCTTTGATATGACACCATGATTATGACGTTTCGGCCTACTCTCCGGAGCGGGTTTGGGTCGTTACAGAAATTATGTCAATGAAGAATACATTTGATTATATGGAACAAGTAAAAGATGTGTCGTGATATCCCACTCCGCTAACCACGAGGTGGGGGTTCAAACTAAGACATCTTTACTTCTAGGGATTTGGTGTGTTGTGATATCTCACCAGGAAGCGAGGTCTAGGTGAGGGTTCAAACTAAGACACAAATCCTTAGCCATATTAGGAAGAAGGTGTTGTTGTGATTTCCCACTACGCTAGCAACGGGGTGGGTTTTCAAACTAAGAACATCGGTCGTTGGTTGTGATATCCTACTAGGGAGCGAGGCCTAGGTAGGTGTTCAAACTAAGCAACGCATTCCTAGCTTTAAGAACTTATGATAATGAAGATGTTGCAAAAAGTTCTACAGTTAAAATCTCGTTCTTTAAAATCAAGTTACAAGGTCCTAATAAGTTGTTGCTTTGAGTCATGATTCATCTTGAATCACGACTATGAAAATAAGTTGATCTATGGCTGAATTGAAATGAGCACACACATTTAAATCATACATTCATGTTGGGAGTTAAAAGTTCACAAGTCATAAGTATGAGTGCTTAGCATTTAGACTTATATTTGACAAATGATCTTGTTTAATTGCTTGGTTTGGAGTTAGTGAAAAATCGGGGACGATGAATTTATCCGTCAGGACATCCGTAGATTATTCTATGGGCGTTTCTCATTCTATGATCCCAATGTTGATAAAATAAAGGAAGTCAAACAGGTAGTCGAGAAAAGAAAAAGAAAAATCCAAAAAAAAAATATTAGGGATAGTTAGTGTACAAATAAAAAGTGGTGAAAACGGGACTTGTCGAAGCTTTTGATTCTTTAGTTTCCCTTGACAAACACTTTGCTACTTTTCAAAGTTATTAGTCGAGGGGGATTGAGATTCTTAGTTTTCGTAAATGTTTACTTCATAACATTGCGTGAGGACACGGCAATACCTTAGTATGGGGGATTTTAGTATGTGCTTAATTACACATACCTTTTACCTTTAAAAACGAGCTAAAATAACCAAAAACGGACTTAAAATGCCAAATATATGCTTGTTTTGCTAATTGTATTGTGCAGGGACGGAAAAAAAAAACACAGAATAGGAACATAGGACAAAAACAAAGCCAAAACGACAAAACCAGACTCGGGATGGAAAAGACTGTGAAAGACAAAGCCAAATCAAAGCCGGAAAGTCAATCAAGTCAAAAAGTCAACAGAAAAGTCAACTGGTCAAAGACAAAGTCAACCCAAGTCAACCCCGAGGCCAAAGTCAAAGAAATATAAGTTTAGGGACTGAAATTGTCAATCCCTAAACTTATATATAAAGAAGAAAAGAGAAAAAAGAAGACAAGGGTGCAATCTGCCATTTTGGCAAAGTAACAAGTGGGGGGGCAAAACTGCCAACTCCCCACACTTGTATTACCCAAGGACGAACCATGCAATAAGTCATATAACTTTTGGGGACTATTCTTGCCAAGTCCCCAAAAGTTGTAAACACCAAGGACCATGGGTGCAATCCACCATAACTCTTTGAGGGACCATTTTTGCCAAACGGGGAAACTTATCCCCTGTCACTCTCTTTTTCATACAAACGAATTTTCCCGCCTATTTTGAACACAACACAACTCACGGGTTCACCCTCACTTCTTTTACCCTGCAACCCTTCAACCCCATGGACAAACTCGCCCCTCCTCCTCCACTAAAACCCTGAATCCTATTTGGCAATCTCACCAATTTCGAGCAAAAGGGACGGCTAAGATTGATAAGATTGAAGGGTCTAGATTGCTTTGGGCTGTTCTACTCTCACAACAAACACATAAGCAGCCTATAAAAGAGGAAGAAGACAGAAGAAATAGAAAAAGTAGTTAGTTTTTAATTTATAGTTTTGTATTTTCATTATTAAGCATTTTCTTTCAAATTTTTAGCAAACAGCCTTTAAGCTCTTGTACTCTGTTCATTTAAGCTTGTACATCTTCATTTGAGAAATAACATTTAGTTTTCAAGCTTTGTATACTTTGGTTTTCATTATTTAGTCGTAATTTTCACTCAATAGCTCTTAATATGCTCATTGAGCTTATTATTTTCATAGCTCAATTTAGCTTATATCCTGTTTTTAGTCAATCATTTGCTCATTCTCATCATTTACATAAAAAATTATGATTACTTGAGTGTTTTTGAGTTCACTTTGAAGATATAAGGAGAAATAAGCTCAAAAACAGCTTATTGTGGTTTTTAAGGTTTAGAGGCTTTTGGAAGCCATTAGGAACACTGAGCTTCTTCTCTTGGATAGCTCTAGTGTGAAGACTCTTCAAATTTCAGGTTTCTTTTTCTAAATCTCATTTTTTAGCATTTATAGCTTATTTCACATTTGCTTATTTAAATTCTTATGTTTATAATCATGTTCCACATTTAGCTTACTTAGCTAAAGTGTATTAGCTTTAGTCTATTTTAGTTTTAAATCAAGTAAGGTTTCACTTTTACTTTCTGTCATAGTAAGTAGTGTAATAAGCCTAGTAGAGAAACTAGCTTATTTCTCCTAATAAGTTAGTACTTTTACAGCTTAAATAGCTTTATTAGGGCAAATCTAGTAGAAGTGGATAAAAAGTGGCATGATCTTAGATGTTTTAGCTTGTAAAACAGATTTAAACCTCACTTTGGTTTTGAAAGTTTTAATAAAGGTGTGTTTGGTTATAGTTTTGGGTCTGTGTTTGACTCTTAAAGTCAAAATGCATCCTTGTCAAAACCTTTTGCTTAGTTGAGTTAGGTTATATCACTAAGTTTTAGAACAAGTTATTTGAATTTTTAGTTAGGAGAATTCAACAGTTTAGAGCTTAAGAATTTCTTACTTAGCACCAGGGCAGGTTTGGAGTTTAAGTGTTATTAAGTTTTAGTGATTGTTAGCATTCAAGCAATGTGAAGGTAACTTTGTGTTAGTGTACACTTATTTACATGTAGTGAGTTTGTTAGAGAGTTCTAAAATGAAAACTAAGCCTGCACTTAAGATTTTTTTGGTCAATTGCATCAGCAACAACAGCTAATACTGTTGTTGCTGATCACTTTTCCAGTCCCTTTTTAGCATTAGTGATTAGGAGTTAGGATTTGGAATTTAGTAAGTCAAAAGTATTCCATTAGTTACACAAAATTCATCATTTAGATTTTAATTTTAAGCTTTTTAGCCTAGCTTATTTTCACCTGAAAAGTAGTATAGCAGCATTTAGTTTTCTAGCTTATTTTCTATTGTGATTTTCATTTTTAGTTGATGTTTGGAAAAACCTTTTATCTAGGTTAGATGTAAATCCCTAGCACAGCTTATTCCCAAATTTTCAGCTGCTAAGGTTTAGTAATAAGCTTTTTAGCTTATTAAGAAAAGCTTGTAACAGTTTTAAGCAAAAACTTGCACTTTTTAAGTTCAATTCTCTTGTTATTTTTGTTAAAGCTTAGCTAATTTTTTCTTAGATATCCTTAGTACACAACCTGAGCTACATTTAGCTTCTTTTGCTTTTCATTTTCACCTAGAAATAAGCTAGATATAAGCCAAATTCTAAAAAAGCTCTTAAAGCTTAAGTTTCTGTGACAGAAACCAAAATGCTTATTTTGTAGCTTATTAAGTAGATAAAAGTTCAAGTTGCCTTTATTAAAGTTGTAGAGGTTAAGCTCATCTATAAGTTTGTAGTTTTAAGTTTTTGCTAATTCTTAATTTTTAGCTTATTTGTCCACAAAGTCCAAAAGATTTAGCTTTTTAAGCCCCTTAAGCTCAATTTCAGTTTCTGTCTAGTATAGCTTTTTCTAGCTTATTTAGTGATTACATTTAGACCTTTAGTGCTTATTTAGGTTAGTGTAGGCCCCCTCTTAGCTTATTTAGCCCAAGTTTTAGCTTATTAGTTCACAAATGTCCAAAAGTCTTAGCCACTTTTAGCTTTTAAGCTTGTTTAAGTTGCTGTCGTTTTAAAAAGCTCATTTTAAGCTTATTTATAAGCTTTTAGAAAAAGTCGTAGTTTTGAAAGTTGTTAAGCTCAATAAGCTTAACAACTTTGGTTCACAAAGTTTTTCCAAAAAAAAAAAAAGGAGACAAGGGGTGACCCGGGTGAGCAAGACTCGAACCCGGGTCTCTACCCTCGTACACCTCTCTTTTTGTACACACACATACCGCTGCGCCCTTGGGACTTTTACGTTAGTATCCCAAGGGCCTTGGTATTTAAGGGCGTTTTTGGCTATTAAGCCATAAGCTGTTTACAGCTTATTTTAGGGCTTATTTATAAGCAAATTTTTAGTTTCTCATTTTTCGTAGGTTAATCATAGTGTAAAGTATTTTTAGTAAAATTTTCAGAATTTTTAAAGGTCGTTTAGTATTTTTTATAATTTAATTTAGTTAAAAGTTTAAAAAATTCATAAAAAATACAAAAATTATCAAAAAAATATTTTCTTTTTTTAGAAAATTTTTTCTTTATTACAATAGTTTTGTAGGAAAAATATAAAAATTTTCTATAGGGTTCGTTTTTAATAACTTTTGGCTTTTTATTTTAAAGAACGGGTTTCGGGTGGCGGTTTTTACCTTGACTCGTTTTTGGGTCAAACGAACCTCCGTTTTCAGTCTAGTCTTTTTCATTCTTCGTTTATTTGTTCCCATAGAGTAGTTTAGAAGCAAAAAATATTCTTCGTAGGGTTAATTTTAAAGATTTAGGTTTTTTCCCCTATTTGTTCGGTGATTCGTTCTCCTCATTTTCTAGTTTAATTTCATAATATTTTAGGTTTTTTCTTAAAACGTTTTGTTTTTATGTTTAATTTAACTTTCCACACTCTCCAAATCATTTTTTCTATTCAAACTCCAATCTTCCGACTTGTCAATTTTTCCAGCACAGCCTCATTGGAGGATTAACACCCGGAATATGTCCTATACTACTTCTCGTAATCATTGATGTGTTTTAGATTACACTTAACTATATTATTTTAATATTTTATTATATATTATAAATATTTTAAGGTGTAGTATAGCATCAATCACCTAGCCCTTTACCGTGTGTCGCAATCCTTAGGAGACATCGAGTTCCGTATTCCCGTGATAAGCGATGTTGACAATAAGTCTTGTTATTGTCCAACAGTTTGAAGAGGTGTCCTTCTTTATCGAGTCTAACGTTTTGTCTTCTTTCGGGTTGATGTAGTACGCCCGTCCGGACCCGTACGACCCGTTCGGATATGGGGCCCGTCCGGTATATACGCGGACAGTAGTATTTCATTTTCGAACACCATCATTTTCGAACACCATCGTTTTTATTATCTATATTTCTCCAAAAAAATCCATTGTTTTCATTCATTAAAATGACAATGCAAATAATCAATATTACAAATATATTCATAATTTATTATCAAAATTTTGAGAAGTTATTAAAAATAAAAGAAAACATTGGTAAAAATTTTGAGGGTTAAAAAAAGAGTTTATTAGTTACATTAATGTTAAATCTTTTTCTTATTCATTTAACGCATTTGCCATGCAATTGTCTCAACTATCTCCAAACATAAAACATGTCTAAAGACACACAAACAATCGCAAATCTCAACTAATTCTGGACATAGAGAGGAAAGGGGAAGGAAGGTGTTATCGATGTGACTCATGCCTAAATGCAATATAAACCAACTTTGTAACAAAGCCTTATCTTCATAATATTCATTATTTAATTAGCACACAGCAGGACTATATGGTGATTTTTGGTGATCCTAATCAATAACAATAAAGAAGCCTTTTTACACTTATAAATTTAAAGAGAAATTGCATGTTAATTTGAATTAAATAACTCATATATCCGTTTAATATATAACAAATTTATATATAAGACTTGAAAAAAATGTTGCCCTTTTTAAGTGAAGACTCGATACGACAACATCACTTGCGCATTCTTTAAACCCCTCTCACACGGAGTATTAAATATTTGAATTAGATAACTTGAAGCATATGTGGTAATGATTTAACGGTACCGCCTAGCTTATGTCAACTTTCTACGTATTATTCTAACTAATGAATTGATTAAATTTTATTCTGTACGACTTTCCATTAGTTTACAAAAAGAAAAATATTTTCATATTTCTTGTTTTCTTTCACGGTTCAACACATTTACTCAGCGACTTTGCACATGTCGCCCGGTTGCAATTTGGACCAATCTTGAAACTCCACGTATTACTACTTGAACTGGGTCCCAATCCAACCTCTATAAACTCTCACGTGGCCCATGTCAACTTGCACTTGGTCGCACTCTTGACCCACCTGTATAATTACTTTTGAGAAGAAAAAAAAGGTGAAGGTTAATTTTAATAATTCATTACTCATAGATAATAAAAGTCAAATTCAACGCATAAAAGGCCATTTTCCAATTGGCGTATGATATATGTAACCCCCTAAATCACCATTTGTACCCCTATCCCGGGTTTTTTTTGGTTTTTTTTGTATTTTAATATTTTTAATTTTTTTAATTTGTATATGTTATAAAACTGTGACACGAAAAAACGAAACGAAAAATATAAAGTTTAACATGTCAAAAGTATGAAACTGTCAAAAATTACAGAACAGAAACTGATAAAAAACTGCGTTGCACTGTAAATAAAAGGAGGGTACAAAAGGAATCTTTTGTACCTTTTTGGCACTATTCATGGGGCCAGAGGGGAACCAATAAGGTACCCTTCCAATTTCAAGTTGGGTGTTGGGGAGGGGAGTGACTGACTCTCTGAATTGAATAACCTATGATTGGCAGAAAACATTTTCTCCTATTGTATAGAGGGTTACGTTATATATGTAACCTCGTAAAAAGCCGTTTGTATCCCCTTTGGTTTTTTCGGTTTTTTCATTTTTTTATTTATTTTCTATTTTTATAATTTTGTTTATATTATAAAACAGTGAACATAATGCGGAACAAAAATTATAAAGTTTAACAAGTCAAAAGTATTAAACTGTCAAAAAGTTTGAAACAGAAACTGATAAAAAACTAGTATGTTGCATTGTAAACTAGGGGACAAGAAAACATGTTTTGTACATTTTTTGTACTTTTCTTGTACTATTTAGGCGGGCAAAAAGTACAAATATAACACCTATGTATAAAAGAGGTGCTAACTACTACCCACCCGGCCCTCCGAATAGTATCAAAAAGGTACAAAAGATTCTTTTTGTACCCCCCTTTACAGTACAACGCAGTTTTATATCAGGTTATGTTCCGTATTTTTTGACAGTATCATACTTTTGACTCGTTAAACTTTATAATTTTTATTCCGCGCTTTTAGTTTCACAGTTTTATAATATAAGCAAAATTATAAAAATTAAGAAAAAAAAAAGACGAAAAAAACACGAAAAAACAAGAGGGTAAAAATGGTGTTCCGGTGGTTCGTATAACACAAGCCAAAAGATTTGTCGGTTATTAATGATTCTTGGGCACTTACAATATTTGTAAGTGGAATTGACTCTGATTTTTTAGTGGATACATGGGCACTTTACCATAAAAGATTTGTCGGTTATTAATGATTCTTGGCACTTACAATATTTTAATTGGATTGAACTCTGATTTTTTAATCAAAAATTTCCTTATTATATGAATTTTTAATGACTTATAATTATGTGTGAATTCCCCCTTATTAATGATTCTTGGTCACCAACAATATTTGTAAGTGGATTCACTCTGATTTTTTAATCAAAATTTTCCTTATTTTATTAATTATATTTATAAAAAAAATTACATCATTTTGGAGTTTTTGCAAAGAGATTAAATCTTATGAGAAAAAAATTGGACCAATCAGAACGTTTGATTTTGCCACGTAGACAAAATCATGCGATTTCATTGGTTAATAAAAAGTCAAAATTGAATCAATTTGGTCAAAATTAAAATTTTTTTTTTGAAGAAATATGATAGAGAAAAAAACAAATAAAAATATATGTGTCAAATTTGTGAAGATAAAAACTTGAAGAAAAAGGAGGCAATTAATAAAATTTTAGTGGTTTTTAAAATTTTAAATAAATTATGTGGAGTTAAGTGTAAATTTATAAATTTACAAGTTTTATTATAACTTTAAAAATAAACAAATAACCTCTTAAACTTTATACCCATAGACTTTATATTTTAAAATACAACAAACGTAAATATTTTTTTACAACCAAACAAAGATTTAACAGTATCTAATCACATCTCAAATCTACCCGAAGACTTTTTGGTGAATTTTTCATTGTCTGCATGAAATCATGTTGTACAACCAAATAGAAAAACACCAAAGTACATAAAACATCATAAATAAAGAAAAAAATTTCTAGCTATTTATTGATGAGTTCAGAAGAATTGCATTTTTTTTCTTTTGGTTTAATACGTATAAAATTCTAGCATTTAAATTTCTTAAAAAGTCTTTATTCCATTGATATGTGTATGCCTGTAAATCATATACAACAATCTGTGCCACTTTTAAATCTTAAAAAAAGGTCGGTGATGGAAAAATTGGTAAAACTTTTTTGTCATGTGTTTATGTATTGAAGATATTCAATAGGTAAACCATTGTTTGACCAAAACATATTGTATGCATGAAACATAATATTTATTTGAGTTTTTAGTTTTCTATATTCAATAAATTTGCGCCTTTGATAACTGAACTGAAACTTTTCAATTCGACGTGAAGCTTAAATTTTCCATGTTTTTATAACACAAAGTATGTCAATGAATCGTAAAACATATATAATATCACAGCATACCCAACATTAATACTTACAGTCTTCTAAAAGTGGAGGTCAATGATCGAATACAATATCAGAACAGATTTAAAGATCCTTATGCTCTATTCTATGATTTCAATGACTTTTATAACATCAAAACTTATAAAATAAAAAAAATAAAAATTAAATACACATATTTTTAAAAAAAACATAATGTTTAAAAACACCGGCTTGCATGGGCATTAAAACTAAAGTATTATGTGTGTGAATTTCCCCCCATCCTCACCCCCCACCCCCCCATCCCCATTCTACATAGTAATTGGTTAATCATATCGTGAGTTGAGATCAACATAGACCTAAAATTTAGCATAGACTCAATGAACAAATTCTAGTCACTTATTTTTTCATCAAAATAATAAAAATTCATTTTTCCCACCTCTTTTTTTTTTAAAAATAAAATATCTTGCAAACGTAAATCGTCAAAACGGACAAAAAATACATCATCGCGACGAGTATTTTTTTATCTTTCCAGTAGACATCCACTTCGATATACTTTTGAAGAACTTTTTTTTCTGAATTTTTTTTCAGTCACGCATCCTGAAAAAACCACATGTGATTTGTAGCGCAAATCACATGTGATTTTATGAAATTACATGTGATTGTGATACAAATCACATGTGGTTTTTTCAGACGTGACTGAAAAAAAATTCAGAAAAAAAGTTCTTCAAAAGTATATCGAAGTGGATGTCTACTGAAAGATAAAAAAATACTCGTCGCGATGATGTATTTTTTGTCGTTTGACGATTTACCGTTTGCAAGATATTTTATTTTTAAAAAAGAGGTGGAAAATGAATTTTTATTATTTTGAAGAAAAAATAAGTGACTAGAATTTGTTCATTGAGTCTATACTAAAATTTAGGTCTATGTTGATCTCAACTCACGATATGATTAACAATTACTATGTAGAATGGGGATGGGGGTGGGGGGTGGGAGGGGGAATTCACACACATAATACTAGTTTTAATGCCCATGCAAGCACGGGGTTTAAACATTATGTTTTTTTTAAATATGTGTATAATTTTTATTTTTTTCTATTTTATAAGTTATGTTATAAAATGTCATTGAAATCATAGAAAGAGAATAGATTCTTTAAATATGTTCTATATTGTATTCGAACCATTGACCTCCACTTTAGAAGACTGATATTCTTAATGTTGGGTATGCAGTTGATATTATATATGTTTTACGATTCATAGACATACTTTGTGTTAAAACATGTAAATTTAAGCTTCACAGTCGAATTTAAAAGTTTCAAGTTCAGTTATCAAAAGCGTCAATATTTATTGAATATAGAAAACTAAAAACTCAAATAAATATTATGTTTCGTACATACAATATGTTTTGGTCAAACAATGGTTTACCTATTGAATATCTTCAATACATAAACACATGACAAAAAAGTTTTACCAATTTTTCCATCACCGACCTTTTTTTAAGATTTAAAAGTGGCACAGATTGTTGTATATGATTTACATGCATACACATATCAATGGAATAAAGACTTTTTAAGAAATTTAAATGCTAGAATTTTATACGTATTAAACCAAAAGAAAAAAATGCAATTCTTTCGAACTCATCAATAAATAGCTAGAAATTTTTTTTCTTTATTTATGATGTTTTATGTACTTTGGTGTTTTTCTATTTGGTTGTACAACATGATTTCATGCAGACAATGAAAAATTCACCAAAAAGTCTTCGGGTAGATTTGGGATGTGATTAGATACTGTTAAATCTTTGTTTGGAAGTAAAAAAAATATTTACGTTTGTTGTATTTTAAAATATAAAGTCTATGGGTATAAAGTTTAAGAGGTTATTTGTTTATTTTTAAAGTTATAATAAAACTTGTAAATTTATAAATTTACACTTAACTCCACATAATTTATTTAAAATTAAAAACCACTAAAATTTTATTAATTGCCTCCTTTTTCTTCAAGTTTTTATCTTCACAAATTTGACACATATATTTTTATTTGTTTTTTTCTCTATCATATTTCTTCAAAAAAAAAATCAATTTTTGACCAAATTAGATCAAATTTTGACTTTTTATTAACCAATGAAATCGCATGATTTTGTCTACGTGGCAAAATCAAACGTTCTGATTGGTCCAATTTTTTTCTCATAAGATTTAATCTCTTGCAAAACTCCAAAATGATGTAATTCTTTTATTATAAAAATTCATAAAATAAGGAAAATTTTGATTAAAAAATCAGAGTCAATCCACTTACAAATATTGTAGGTGCCCAAGAATCATTAATAAGGGGGAATTCACACATAATATAAGTCATTAAAAATTCATAAAATAAGGAAAATTTTGATTAAAAAATCAGAGTCAATCCACTTACAAATATTGTAAGTGCCCAAGAATCATTAATAACCGACAAATCTTTTATTGTAAGTGCCCAAGAATCCACTTAAAAAATCAGAGTCAATCCACTTACAAATATTGTAAGTGCCCAAGAATCATTAATAACCGACAAATCTTTTATGGCTTGTGTTATACGAACCACCGGAACACCATTTTTACCCTCTTGTTTTTTCGTGTTTTTTTCGTCTTTTTTTTTTTTTTAATTTTTATAATTTTGCTTATATTATAAAACTGTGAAACTAAAATCGCAGAAAAAATAAAAATAATAAAAGTTTAACGAGTCAAAAGTATGAAACTGTCAAAAAATACGGAACATAACCTGATATAAAACTGCGTTGTACTGTAAAAGGGGGGTACAAAAAAATCTTTGTACCTTTTTGATACTATTCGGTGGGCCGGGGGTAGTAGCACCCATCTTTTATACAAAGGATGTAACTATTAGACCTCTTTAGCCCGCTAAACAGTACAAGAAAAGTACAAAAAATGTACAAAACATGTTTTCTTGTCCCCTAGTTTACAATGCAACATACTAGTTTTTTATCAGTTTCTGTTTCAAACTTTTTGACAGTTTAATACTTTTCTTGAATTGTAAACTTATAATTTTTGTGTCCGGCATAATGTTCAACTGTTTTTAATAAAATAAACAAAATTATAAAAATAGAAAATAAATAAAAAAATGAAAAAACCGAAAAAACCAAAGGGGATACAAACGGCTTTTTACGAGGTTACATATATAACGTAACCCTCTATACAATAGGAGAAAAGTTTTCTGCAAACTAGGTTATTCAATTCAGAGAGCTCAGTAATAAAAACTTGAAATTGTAAAGGGTACCCCTATTGGTACCCCCTGGCCCATGAATAGTGCCAAAAAGGTACAAAAGATTCTTTTTGTACCCTCCTTTTTACAGTGCAACGCAGTTTTTTATCAGTTTCTGTTCCGTAATTTTTGACAGTTTCATACTTTTTGACATGATTAAACTTTTGATATTTTTTCAGTTATCGTTTTTCCGTGTCACATTTATAACATATACAAAATTAAAAAATATAAAACAAATAAATACAAAAAAAAAACCAAAAAAACCCCGGGAGAGGGGTAAAAATTGTGATTTAGGGGGTACATAAACCATAACCCATTGGGTATTGCTTTTATCGTTGAATTTTGACCTTATTATTATCTATAGTAATGAATTATTAAAATTAACCTTCACCTTTTTTTTCTTCTCAAAAGTAATTATACAGGTGGGTCAAGAGTGAGACCAAGTGCAAGTTGACATGGGCCACGTGAGAGTTTATAGAGGTTGGATTGGCACACCTGTTCAAGTATAATACGTGGAGTTTTCAAGAATAGAGGTCCAAATTGCCACCGGGCGACATGTGGCAAATCGCTGAGTAAATGTGTTGAACCGTGAAAGAAAACCAAGAAATATGAAAAAATATTTCTTTTTGTAAACTACTGGAAAGTTGTTACATGAATAAAAATTTAATCAAATCATTAGTTTAGAATAATACGTAGAAAGTTGACATAAGCTAGGCGGTACCGTTAAATCATTACCACATAAGCTTCAAGTTAATCTAATTCAAATATTAATACCCGTGTGAGAGGGGTTTAAAGAATGCGCAAGTGATGATTGTCGTATCGAGTTCTTCACTTAAAAAGGGCAACATTTTTTTCAAATCTTATATATAAATTTGTTATATATTAAACGGATATATGAGTTATTTAATTCAAATTAACATGCAATTTCTCTTTAAATTTATAAGTGTAAAAAGGCTTCTTTATTGTTATTGATTAGGATCACCAAAAATCACCATATAGTCCTGCTGTGTGCTAATTAAATAATGAATATTATGAAGATAAGGCTTTGTTACAAAGTTGGTTTATATTGCATTTAGGTTGAGTCACATCGATAACACCTTCCTTCCTTTCCTCTCTAATGTCCAGAATTAGTTGAGATTTGGCGATAGGTTTGTGTGGTCTTTAGACATTTTTAGTTTGGAGATAGTTGAACAATTGCATGGCAAATGCGTTTAATGAAAAGAAAAAGAGATAACATTACTGTAACATTATAAACTCTTTTTTTTAACCCTCAAATTTATACCAATGTTTTCTTTTATATTAAAACTCTCAAATTTTAAAATAAAAATTATGAATATATTTGTAATATTGATTATTTGCATTGTCATTTTAATGAATGAAAACAATGGATTTTTTTGGAGAAATATAGATAATAAAAACGATGGTGTTCGAAAATGATGGTGTTCGAAAATGAAATACTACTGTCCGCGTATATACCGGACGGGCCCCATATCCGAACGGGTCGTACGGGTCCGGACGGGCGTACTACATCAACCCGAAAGAAGACAAAACGTTAGACTCGATAAAGAAGGACACCTCTTCAAACTGTTGGACAATAACAAGCACTTATGCAACATCGCTATCCCGGGAATTAAGGAGCGATGTCTCCAAGGATTACCGACACCCAGGGTAAAGGCTAGGTGATTGATGCTAAACTACACCTTAAAATATATATAATATATAATAAAATATAAAATATATATAGTAAGTGTAATCTAAAACACAATCAATGATACCGAGAAGTAGTATAGAATGTTCCCGGGTCGTTTATCCCCAATGAGGCTGTGCTGGAAAATCGATACAGTCGGAAGATTGGAGTTTGAATGAGAAAAATGATTTGAGAGTGTGGAAAGTTAAATTAAACAATAACAAACAAAAACGTTTAAGAAAAACCTAAAAATTATGAAATTAAACTAGAAAACGAGAGCACGAATCCCGAACAAAGGGGGAAAAACCTAAAATCTTTAAAATTAACCCTACGAAGAAATTTTTGCTTCTAAACTACTCTAGGGAACAAATAACGAAGAATGAAAAAGACTAGACTGAAAACGGAGGTCGTTTGACCCAAAAACGAGTCAAGACAAAAACCGCACCCGAGCCCGTTCTTTAAAAAGCAAAAAGTTATAAAAATGACCCTACGAAAATTTTTATATTTTTCCTACAAACTATATGACTAAAGAAAATTTTCTAAAAAAGAAAAATATTTTTTTGATAATTTTTGAATTTTTTATGAATTTTTTAAACTTTTAACTAAATTAAATTATAAAAAATACTAAACGACCTTTAAAAATTCTGAAAATTTTACTAAAAATACTTTACACTATGATTAACCTACGAAAAATGAGAAACTAAAAATTTGCTTATAAATAAGCCCTAAAATAAGCTGTAAACAGCTTATGGCTTAATAGCCAAAAACGCCCTTAAATACCAAGGCCCTTGGGATACTAACGTAAAAGTCCCAAGGGCGCAGCGGTATGTGTGTGTACAAAAAGAGAGGTGTACGAGGGTAGAGACCCGGGTTCGAGTCTTGCTCCACACCGGCACCCCTTGTCTCCTTTTTTTCTTTTTTTTTTTTTTGGAAAAACTTTGTGAACCAAAGTTGTTAAGCTTATTGAGCTTAACAACTTTCAAAACTACAACTTTTTCTAAAAGCTTATAAATAAGCTTAAAATGAGCTTTTTAAAACGACAGCAACTTAAACAAGCTTAAAAGCTAAAAGTGGCTAAGACTTTTGGACATTGTGAAACTAATAACTAAAACTCGGGCTAAATAAGCCAAAGAGGTGGCCTACACAAAACCTAAAATAACACTAAAGGTCTAAATGTAATCACTAAATAAGCTAGAAAAAGCTATACTAGACAAAAACTGAAATTGAGCTTAAGGGGCTTAAAAAGCTAAATCTTTTGGACTTTGTGGACAAATAAGCTAAGTCTAAACTGAATAAGCTTAAGAAGGTTCCTAAGCTAGCCTAAATAAGCAATAAGTACTAGAATGCATAAACTAAATAAGCTGGAAAAAGGGCTTAAATGACAGAACATTAAACTAAGCTTAAAAGTTAAAAGCTTCTACTGTCAACACAAAATTAAGCAATGAAAATGGCAAATAAGCAACACAACTTAACAATCTAACAAAAAAAACTATTAGGAACACAATTTGAGCAAGTGGAGATAAGCTCAATAAGCTAGAAAGTGGCTTATGCACACAGCAGTACTAACCTTGGAGTAGTAACTGTTGGTGTGAAATGGCTTAAGTCCACACTTTGCTCTAAAATAAGCAACAAGAAGGGTTCCTTAAGGACTGAGATTAAGGGTACTTATCTAAGAGCTTATTGGCTTTCAAAATAAGCCAAAAGCTAGGGCTTGGTCTTACCAAAAAGCTAGAAAAGAGGGCTTAAAGTTGGCCCCTTAGCACCAGGGTAAAACTTAAGCTAAAGACAAGGGCTTAATTGACAGCTTATTTTAAGCTGTCAAATAAGCTTAAATGAAAAGGAAAAGTTGAAACAGATTAATAATACTAGGAAATGGTATTTGTGCACAAAATTTTAAGAAACTAGAAACACTCATCATCCTCTGAATTATGAGAGTGAAAAAAGGGCTTTTGCTTTTTTAAAAACTGACACTTAAAAACTTGGTGGCTTTGACTCAAAGAGTCAAGTGACACAAAGAGGCTTTGTCAGCTTGTTTAAAACACACAAGAACACTCTTTTTTTAAAACCACAACTCAAAATTACAAGAGCTTATGAAATAAGCTCTTGTAGCTTTTTTTTATTAAAACCACAGTTTCAATGTCCACTAGAAAACTGAATAACAGACTTTGACTAAAAAGATTTAGCAAAACAAGCTTAAATATCCTCAAATACTTAAGCTAAAAATCACTTGTGACCCCAACCCATACCAAAACCATTTTTGACCCGTTTTCATTGTTAACCCAAACACCCCCTTAATTTTGCAAAGTGATTTTAAAACCTATAAAAACTGAAGTAAACTAAAAAATTTAAAAGGCTACTACTACTTAAAACAAATTTAACAATAAAAAGGTAAAAAAGCATATCCAAATAACACTTAATAAGACAATAAGCTAGTGACAATTTTAAGCTATCTTTGACAGTTTGGATCAAATTGCAGAGAATGAAATGAAAAGCATTAAAAGGCATAGTAATACATTAAATAAACACTAATAAGCACAAAAAAACATAATAACTAAAAAAATAAGCTAATAAGCTATTGCTACAGTAACTTTTAAGCAAAATTTAAAAGGAATGTACCTTTAACCCTTGCTCAAAACAGGGTTTTTGAGACCTAATTAAGCTCTAAAACCTACCCACAACTTATAAAATAAGCCTAAAACAAGCATCCCAATAAGCCTTCCATTTGGCTTATTCATCATACTTATCAATCATACAGTAAACTTTGTCCCTTTCTTTTTTTTTGAATTTTCCTGTAAAAGTTTTCTAAAAACATGTTATAAAATTGGCTTATATTTGAGATCTTAAATGTCTTAAAGAGAAGATTGTAACTTAGAACACAATTGCAAGACTAAAACTGAATTTTCATTAAAAATTGAAGTACAAGTACATAAAAGACTTTAAACTGAAAACTAAAACTTTAAACACTAAAAACTACTTAAAATTACACACCCAGCCTCAAGGGCTTTACAATGCTTTAAATAGGAAAATACGACTAGGGTTTTGCTTCTTGGTCTCTTTGTCTTCTAGCATGGGGGTTTTTGTGCTTATCTCGTAGACACACAAAAGACTTGTGTGTTTGTTGTGAGAGTGCAAAGAACAAACAATCCTGGCCCTCCATTTTTCATGGCCCCCAAGTCGAAGTATATTAACCTTTGATGATCTTGGTGGGTTTATGGATTGCCAACATGGCAAAGCCCCTTTTTAGGTGGGAAAGATAGTGGAGAGGAAGGGGGATGATTATCCATGGGGTTGTTTGGGTTTGCAGGATAAAGGGATGAAGGAAATCCCTGACTTGTTTTGGGGGGAAAATGGCCGGGAAAAGTGGTATATAAAAAAGGTAGTGGGACAGGGCAAAAAGTTTTGGGTAATGGCAAGGATTGGCCCCCATGTATAAGTGGTTAATAACACATACTCCTTGTTAATGAAAAGTTTGGGGACTTGGCCGGTTCATCCCCCAAATGTTATACATGGAGTTCACTACAACGTCCTAGTTATATAACTCTTTAACCTTGGACTTTGGCCCTGTGTGGTATTTCTTTGCCAAATTGGCAGCTTTAACCCTCCTCTTGGTTCCTTATTTTCTTCATTTAAGACAAGTATAGGAATTAACAAGTTTAGTCCTAACTTGTTTTTTCTTTGACTTTTGGCTTCGGGTTTTGTCGGGTTGACTTGGGTTGACTTTTTTCAAACTTGGGCTTGGACTTGACTTTGTCTTTTTTCCTGCTTTTCCATTCCGTGTCCGTTTGTCGTTTTGGCTTCGTTTTTCGTCCTTTTCTTAGATATCCGTATCCTGCACAACACAATTAGCAAAACAAGCAATATTTTGATTTTAAGTCCGTTTATGGTTATTTTATAGCTTGTTTTTAAAAGGTAAAAGGTATGTAGATTAACACAACCAAAATCCCCCATACTAGGTATTAGTCGTGTCTCACGCAATGTTATGAAGTAAACATTCAGAAAACTGAAATCCACACCCCCTCGACTAATATACCACGAAAAGTAGCTAAGTGTTCGTCAAGGGGACAACGAATCAAAAGCTTCGACAAGTCCCGTTTTCACCATTTTTTTATCTATACACTAACTATCCCTAATATTTTTGGATTTTCCTTTTTCTTTTCTCGACTTCGCGTCGGTGGCGTGTTTGACTTCCCTTTAGTTATATCAACATGGATCAAGACATGAAAACCCCATAGAAAAGATCAACGTATGTCCTGCGGATAAAATTCATCGTCCCCGATTTTTTTTTTACTATTTCCAAACCAAGCAATTAAACAAAATCATTGACAAGTAAAGTCCTAAATGCTAAGCACTCATTACTTAAGACCTGTGCCCTATACGCTCCCAACATGGATACATGATTAAATGTGTGTACTCATTTCAACTCAATCATAGATCAACTTAATACCATAGTCGTAATTCAAAGATGAACACATGACTCAAAGCAACAACTTCTTAGGAGCCTTGTAACTTGATTTAAAGAGCGAAGATTTAACTGGTAGAACTTTTTGCTCAACATCTTCATCATTAAATCCATAAGTTCTTAAAGCTAGGAATGCGTTGCTTAGTTTGAACACCTACCTAGGCCTCGTTCCCTAGTAGGATATCACAACCAACGACCGGTGTTCTTAGTTTGAAAACCCACCCCGTTGCTAGCGTAGTGGGAAATCACATCAACACCTTCTTCCTAATATGGCTAAGGATAGGTGTCTTAGTTTGAACCCTCACCTAGACCTCGCTTCCTGGTGAGATATCACAACACACCAAATCCCTAGAAGTAAAGATGTCTTAGTTTGAACCCCCACCTCGTGGTTAGCGGAGTGGGATATCACGACACATCTTTTACTTGCTCCATATACTCAAATGTATGCTTCATTGGCATAATTTCAATATTCATGCATTTTTGCATTCATATTTCATTCATTAGAAGAATCTTGCTCAGCACATAAACTTATATTTAACTCTATCACTTCTTGTTCTTCACCTTATTAAAATTCGAAGCAATAGAATTCGTGAAAGCTTAGCCTACAATTGAGGAACTAGCTAGGGCTCAACACGCCCGATCGAGTCAAAAATTATTCTCATTCTACCCATTAGGAAAGTCGAAACTGTGACAAAACACTTATTTTATTTTTGAAAATTTTTAAATTTTTTCATTTTTTTTTTTGGTATTTTTGCAAAAATTTGGTGGTAAAAACAGGATTACATGACAACAACGGCTGCAGGCAAAATCAAATCGAAGATCCCCCCCATACTAGAACTAAACATCGTCCTCGATGTTTTGAAAGGGGCACCTACGTAAATCTAAGGCCGTTTATTAAGTGTGCCAAAAGATAAAACGTTAGTCGATTAGATTAGGATATTGGATTCCCAAAATGAAGCTGAGGATGTGAAACTCTTGTGAATGAACGGCAAAACTGAGAGCACGAGAGTCTTCACAATCCGGGCAATCCTGGACAATCAACAACACAAACACGAAACAAGGGTAATGGAAAAGGCGAGCCTCCACACAACAAGAAAACACTTATTCATTTTTACACAATACTACGATAAGCATGGGGTGCCTCCCACGAAGCGCTTGTTTAAGGTCGCTATGCTTGACCCGTCCCCGAATTTATTGGTTCATGGGGAATGTCTGGAGATCTGGGACTACCAATTGTGGTACGTCCCCTCCAAAGTAGTGCTTCAAACGGTGACCATTTACTTTGAAATTTGGCCCGGAGTTTTGGGATAACTCGACAGTGCCATATGGAAAAACTTGGGTTACAGTGAATGGTCCACTCCAGCGGGTACTCCAGCGGGTCTTAAGCTTGCCTGAGAAAATCTTTAATCTAGAGTTAAAGAGGAGGACTCGATCACTGACGTTGAAAACGCGGTTTTTGATCTTGGAGTCATGGATTCTCTTTGTTTTCTCTTTATAGATCAAAGAGTTCTCATAGGCATGATCACGAAGTTCATTAAGTTCATTGAGTACACCCGATGGGTGTTTTGTAAGCTGTGCGGAAATTAAAGGGGTAAATTAAAGTAGACAATTCATGGATCTAGGAACAAAATGGCAGGGATAAATTACTTCAAAGCATCCGATTGGTCAATCTAGCTAGGGAGGCCACGTGGATACAAGTAAGCACAAGAGGAGGTTGAGATTTGAAAAGAAGTCACTCAGAGAAAAAAGCACAAATGTCTCAATCACGGATTGCCACGTTGGCAATATGTGTGTCCCAAATATGATCCAACGGCTCAGGATTATCCTCCAATGATTGGAAGAATGGATGGCAGAGATTGATGGGAGCGTGGGTAGACCTCAAGAGGCTAGAAGGTTCACTAAGAGACTATAAATAGCACACTCACACACACACCTTTAAATATGCTTTTTCCCGTTTTTTAAGTAGTAGTAAATTAGCTTATGTATTTTCTTTTAAAAATGTAATTTTACTTTTCAAGTGTTT